>JACEIK010002955.1:82368-99093 GCA_018107945.1 Datura stramonium
TCAACAAATATATAGTAAGAAGTTCTAGAAAATTCAGCCCGAAATATTATTCATTCACTAGATGGGATTTAATAAGCAAAATCATTACTCGAAAGTTAGGGCTTAAATTCACTATTTCAAGAACCTCGATAATTTAAGTAAAAATTGATAGGAATAACATCAATAGCAAACGAGGATATCATTATATGGGAAATTAACGAAGTATAACATGCGATTTTCTTGTATTCGAAAACTCAAGGCTAAAACTGATAGAGAACTAGTAGAGGATTTTGGGGGACACAAGGGAAGAACAATTCCCTTGTTGAATTCCCACATACCTGACTAAAATTCACCCAAAGAAGGGGACTTGAGCTGCTGCAATAGATGAGAACCCTAAACTTGCTTGAGAGTTTTCTCGAGGAACCCTTCGATAGTCTTCTAAGAATATATGTGAGAATGAGGGGAGGAATTGTCCAAACCCTCTAATAAGTCTGACTTTACGTTCAAAACGACATGGTTTAGATCTTAGGAGAATAGGAAATTACTAAATAGCCCTTAGAAATTCGCTGGGAAAAACTGTCAGGTTCCCCTAACGGGTGACCTAACGAGTCGTGGTGTTTGAAAATGACTAATGGTCATGCCGTAAGGTACACTGCCTGGAAACTCTAGTGGGTGACCACGACTGACTTAACGAGTCGTGGTCACTGGCCAAAACTCGTGGTCACCAGTTGTCGACCTTACTGTCTCACCCCCTCAAAAATTAACACAAGGCTGGTAATGGGTCACTTAATGAGTTGTTCCCAGTGACAACGACTCGTGGTGACCACCCATCAAGTACACTTCCAACTTCTCAAGTTTCTGGATTCCGACCTGACAATGAGTGACTTAATGATTCGTGGGACATGACCACGACTCATAAGGTCGCCCTTTGAGAACACTGACTTTTTATTAGGCAACCTTCTCACAGTTGACCTAACGATTCGTCGGGTCCCTTAACGACTCGTTGGGTGGGTCGTTCTACAATATTTCTTCAGTTTTCCATATTTCCTGATTTGAGTCCCGGATATTAATTTGAGCTTCCGGATGTTACACGAACATAGGCCCGGATCGAGACACGGGACAAAAAACCCCAAGAGGTTCCAAGTCAACCCATGGCATTAACATGATATCTAAATTCAACATAATAATGTGGAAGTCTAACATATATAAAATAGCGGAAGTGTGGAAATCTGATAACATCAAATATCTAAATACATAACAGCAATCTGAAACTGAAAACATACTATGTCTGATTATAACCATGATAGATATTTAGAAAATTCACTAGTTAGGTTAAAACCCCATAGATTCATCAACTTAGAATTTTCATGAATTTGAGAAGAGATTGGGCATGGCAGTGGAGGGATATACCAATTCATAACCCTATATACCTAGGTACTTCTGATTTCACAACCCTCATGAATGCCCAAAGGAAATTAAAGAAGACTTGATAAACTCTAGGCTTAATCACCTTAGAAACTTCTAAGATTGCATGCGTGGGGAGGGATAGACTTAGAATGAGATAAACCCTCTGAAAACACACTTATCTGAGCTTAAAACGATACAGTTTAGGACTTAGGAACTTAGGAATAATGGAAAAGCCCTTACTAAATTCGTAGGAAAAAGCACACTGCTAGTCCCAATGAGGGACTGAACGACTCGTTTCCTGAGAGACGACTCATGGTGACGAGTCGTTGCATTCACTGCCCAAAATTTCAAGTCGGCTCTTGACCACGGCTGACTCCATGATTCGTTACCCTGACCACAAGGCGTGGCTTGTCTCGTGGTCAACCCCAATTTTCAAAAGTCCAACCAACTCTCCCTTTACTCCAAGAGTCACCTAACGACTCATGGTGCACCTCACGGGTCACTGGATGACTTGTCTTGTGACCTAGTGCAAAAATTTCTGTTTTCTCCGTTTCAACTCTCGGGTCAAATCTTAGGGCTTTTGGGGTATTACAATATCTCCCCCTTGGAAATATTTGTCCTCGAATGTTGATAAACATACTGGAAAGCTTAGAAATGCAACTGTCATACCAAATACTAAATGTTTAGAGCTAAAAACTGACGAAGTGACTGACTCTGGACTGAAATACATGACTGAACTTAATTAATGAATCATACATACATGTATTGACATGAAAGAAACTGGAACACATGATCTGAACATGAAACTGAATAGAGTACTAGGGAGGAAACTAATACCTCAAGTTGAAACTAGGACGGGAGGGAATAGATGTGGGTATTTAGCCATCATATCTGCTTTGGCTTCCCATGTAGCTCCCTCAACATGTTGATTCCTCCATAAAACCTTTACAAAAGCTACCTCCTTATTTCTTAGCTTTCGAACCTGAAGATCAAGTATTTCCACCAGAACCTTATCGTAACTGAAGCTATCCTTCACACCAACGCTCTCCACTGGGACAACCAAAGCCGGATCACCCATGCACTTCTTCAAAAGTGACACATGAAACACCGGATGCGCTAAAGCAAATTCTAAGGGCAACTCTAACTCATACGCTACCTTGCCAACCTGTCTCACAATCCGGTATGGGCCAATATAACAAGAACTGAGTTTCCCTTTCTTTCCGAACCTCATCACTCCCTTCATTGGAGATACCTTCAGAAACACCCAATCATCAACTACAAACTCAAGTTCTCTCCTTCTCACATCCGCATAGGACTTTTGACGACTCTGAGCTGATTTCAACCATTTCCTTATAAGCTGAACTTTCTCCACAGCCTTATGTACTGAATCTTGTCCTATCAACGCAACTTCACTGACTTCAAACCAACCAATAGGCGATCTATATCTCTGCCCATAAAGAGCCTCAAACTGAGCCATCTAAATGCTAGAATGATAGCCGTTGTTATATGAAAACTCAATGAGAGGTAAGTGATCATTCCAACTACCCTTGAAATCAATCACACATGCTCTCAACATATCCTTAAGAGTCTGAATGGTCCGTTCAGCCTAACCATCCATTTGCAGGTGAAATGTTGTGGTAAGCTTTACCTAAGTACCAAGTCCCTTCTGAAACGATCTCTAAAACTGGGAGGCTAATTAAGTACCTCTATCTGATATAATGGATAAGGGTACTCCATGCAACCAAACTAACTCCAAATGTACAGTTTAGCATAATCCTCCGCTAAATCGATAGTTTTGAACGGTAGAAAATGAGCTACTTTAGTCAACCTGTCCACGACAACCCAAATAGAGTCATACTATCGGCGAGTACGAGGCAACTTCGTAATGATAGTCCATATTATTTCCTCCCACTTCCAAATAGGAATTCTAATGTCTTAAAGCACACCTCCGAGTCTTTGATGCTCAACCTTCACCTATTGACAATTCGGAAACTTAGCCACAAACTCCAGTATATTCTTCTTCATGCCATTCCACTAATAAACTTTCAGTAGGTCACGTGTACATTTTGGTAACACCTGGATGTATAGAATATCTGGAACCATGAGCCTCATGCAACATCGTCTCCATCCAATCATCAACACCCGGTACACATAAATAACCCTGATATCATAGTACACCATCTTCCCCTAGGGAGAAGACCTCCACCTTCTTATTCCGAACGGCTTCCTTCAACTTTACTAAAATAGGATCATCATTTTGTCTAGCTTTGACCTCAGTCACCAAGGAATATTCTGATCCATTTTGAACAATAACACCACCGTCCGTTTGAGTCAACTAGACGAACTCCTATCCTTGCAAGCCGATGCACATCCTTCACTAAATCTATCCTCTCCTCTCCTCAGATTCTTTCCTTCAGGCAAAATTGCAAAGTTGCGAAGTGAAATACTCAGTTTCAAGCAGAGGCCTGATGAGAACTTATATATGGCTTGGGAAAGATTCAAGTCATTATTGAGAGACTGTCCCCATCACCAGCAAACTAGACGAACTCCTATCCTTGCAAGCCGATGCACATCCTACACCAAATCTATCCTCTCCCTCCCCGCATTCTTTCCTTCGTGCAAAATTGCAAAGGCGAAGTGAAATACCGCTGCGCAGGCCCGATGAGAACTTATATATGGCTCGGGAAAGATTCAAGTCATTATTGAGAGACTCATTCCCATCACCAAGAATCAAATGAAGTGCCGGCTCATACCTTTGTAGAAAGTTTAGACCCACACACAAAAATATTACTACATCATGATCGGGGTGGGCAAGCCTTGGAGAAAACATTTGATGAGTTGTACACTTGTTAAACGTAATCGCACAAGGAAACTGCAGAGTGGCAATGAGTCAATGCAGGGCAGGAAAGAGACGGCTGATAAAAGTAGATGGTTTGAATGCCTTGGCAAGATAGTTAGCTTGCCCAAAGATCGATGATGACTCGCCAAAGAACCGAGTATGAACCAACACCAGCATGTTAATGCGCTCACAAGCTCCTAGTCATGTGAAATTTGTAGTAATACTGGGCACAATGCGTAATCTTGTGGAGCCAATCCTAATCGGGCCAATTTTGTCGGGAATGTGCAGCGGAACAATCGTATTCTTGGACACAACTCCAAATGAAATCGTAGGCCACCGACTCTTCTCGGGGTTGAAACCAAAGTTGCACTATATGCAACCTTAACATCGCCAGTATCGTTAACAGGCGTAATGATGGGCAATTGAGTAGTAGCATTGAGGAAACATTGCAGAAAATCATGGAGACCCAGAATTAGATAGCGGAAAATCGTGCAAGGATGGCAAAGAGATTTAATGAATCAGCTAGCAGCTCACCCGCAATCTTGAAAACAAGTGGGTCAGATGTAAGTCGCTCAAAACACAGGCCAGGCGGTGGGGATAACTATGACGAGATCCTAACCCCGACGATCAATGCCATCACCCTTAAGCGGAAAGCAATTAGCTGTTGCAGTGCCTAAAGAGTTTAGAAAAGAGGTGGCAATTTCTGAAAGTTACTAGGACCAGACCATCCACCGATACCTGAGTGACCGTAGTGGCCGACACAAAATGCACAACCTTCACTGGTAGAAACAACACATAGACCACCACCACCCTTCCTCAAAGATTCAAAAAGAGCAAACAGAAGAATGTGTGTCTTCAAAAGTTCTTTGAGAGCTTCAAAGAACCACATAAATTTGCTCTTATCGATGTCTTCATAGGAATGCCCAAGTATGCTAAATACTTGAAGGATGTGGGGATGGCGAACAAAGTTAGATTGGGGACGCTCCGTACTCCGTAGCACCGATCGGAGATGGCAGGCCACAGCAGTATTGAGCAAAATGCCAAAGAAGTTCCAAGGACCCAGAGTTTTACCCTCCCATACAAATTGGTAAAGCCGAGGTGCTACGAGCCAGGTGATTTTAGGAGCAAAGTAGCTAATCTAATGCCCCTATCCTTGTCTGAACACCTCGGGGTCAAAGAAAACCGAGGCCGACAAGGTTGATGCGCCGCAGTCGGTCGATGTCACAGTGACACTTGATGGAATAATAGAGGACCTCTCATCAAAGTAGGTAAGTTTATTATACCTGCTGATTTTATTGCCTTAGATTTTCAGGTCGATGACCTGTACCGATCTGGACGGCCATTCTTGGCCACCGAGGAGCTAAGTGATCGATTTGAGCGTGGGACCCTAAAATAAGGGTCGAGGATGAAGAAGAACTCTTCCGCGTTTGCCAAGAAATGAACTCCATCCACACTACAAAACCTTTGTCAAGTTAGTGTATTGGCAAGAGGATGCGGGTGGAGGATTCCACCGTGCACTAAAGGCAATGTCAAATGTTCATCCAAACTGGACAAAGCGGCTTCAACTTGAGAAGCTGGAGAAAGGAGGAACAGAGGGAGGCCGTTTCCTCGAAAATGAAGAAAAGAAAAGGAGATGGTTCTCGAAAGAGAACCCAAGTATTAGGATGTCCCGAAAAGGGCACCCACGTCATGCAACGACGTAAAATAAGGCGCTTTCTTGGGAGGCAACCCAAGGGCACCTCAGGTACAATTTGTTAGGTTTGGATTTTTGTGTGATTTTGGTATTTTCATTTTTGTTGGTGTTTTTGGTGGTAAGAAAAGTACTGATGGAGGGAAGTCTCGAGTACCATGAGGAGGAAATCAGTGAGCATGGAAGAGAAAAAGTGTGGGTCGACTCACCCACTTCGGCAAGTCGAGGAAAAACATGCTTTTTATCTAGCCTAAAGGCCCTGTAAGTATTTCACCCTCTTTAAATGTTAATGATACTATGAGGACATGGCATGATTCGAAAGGGGTGAGGGAAATTTCATGAAAATTTCAAAAAAGTTTCAAAATTTTTTTGTGCTTAACAAATCGCAGAATGTAATGCTTGTGTGAAAATTGGAAAAATTTGAAAAATTTTTGTGAGTCAAGCATGAATTCATCACCCGTTGGTTTTTCTTTTGCGTTCTTTTCCGACTGGCGGTCTTTGAACCGAGGAATTAAAATTTTCTTTCTTTAATCAGACATAATGTTTTAGTCATCGTTAGGGACTCTGCTTTCCATGAAGGGGATGGATGACGACTGCCTTGAGGAAAAATTAGTCGATAGGATTTGGTTTTTAAAACCATAGCTAGTTGATGCTTGATGTTCTTGTTGCAGTGCTATATATGATTGTAAATGCAAGTATATTCAAGTTGGAAGATGCAAGTGTATAACTTTGTTTCGAGACACTTAGGCTCGTGAATTTGACTCAATATGACCGGCTTTAATTTTGAATTCGTGTGATTAGCCGAGTAAGAGTTCCGCCGAATGTGTTCCAATTGAGTACGTGCTGGCGAGTGTAAGGTTTTTTGAGTATTCTGTGCTATTGTGTATTGTCTAGAACTTGCCTGGTCTGTTTATAAAACGAAATGAAGGATGTGAATTGTAGGACATGATTTAGGCATTTCTTTTCAATGAACCTAATTTTTATCCCTCATTTTACCTACCTTTGAAAAAATCTTAGTTAGCCCCATTGAGCCTTGAGCCTATTCTTCGATAGATACACCATGTTTAATCCTTTTAGTTCATTAGCTCAATTGATCCAAAGCTCCTAAGCGCTTAAAGAAGAAAATTCAAAGAGTAAAGGAGTGAGAAGAATGAAAAGAAAGGAAAAGCAGTGCTGTGGAAGTTGAGAAAGGTCAAAGGTGCACTTGTGTGAAAAAGGGCTGAGTTTTAGTAAGGAGTAAGAAAAATAAATTAATGGAAAATTACTTATGTAGCTCTCATTAATAAGTCAAAAGTGCCTAAAGGAAGGGGGAATATAAGAGGAAAAAGAAAACTCGAAAGGAGAAAAAGGTGAAGTGAGGGAAGGGAAGTTAGCATGAGGGCGTGATGGTTTAAAAAGCTTAGAAAGATAGTCACTATTACCGGCCATAATAGTACTTACTTGTACCGAAAGTTACATTACAACCTAAGAAGTCCTACTTGATCTTACATTCATACATCCTCAAATTAGTGGAGTAAAACACTAAGGGCAAGCTATGGGTCATGACATGATGCATGTGAATTCTTTTGGTGAGAGTGAGTGTAATTTCTATTCATGTACCCACATGTTGTGATGTAAAAATTGTTTTTGCGTGCGATGGGGTAACTCTCTTTCCGTGAGGGCACATGTTGAATGAAGGATATAATTCATGTGGGATTTCCTAATCATTTGATTTGCATGAGTTTACTAAGTATCGAGAGTCGATTCTTGAGGTTAGGAAGTCTTAACGTAGTTATATGTATTTTCCCACTGACAATCAGGCATGCTCTATCTTTAGCTTGTTATCTAAATAATCATTATAACAGAATCAATTATCTTTCTAGATTAGTTATGTGGGAGTCTCCATATGCATGAGATGTAAAAGGTTGTCTGAGGATGAACCGTGACTTTATGTGTGGGTTGTGATCTCGGCAAAATAAAGATGCCCAGTTGACGCTTTATAACTTAGTTTAGTCTTGTTTATCTTAGTTATTTTATACATTTTCATTTAATTTTATATAAATGTGAATATATGTGCTAACCAACATGATTAGTCCTTGTTTTGTAGGTTTCAATGATTTTGAAGAACTAATTTATAAGTTGGTGAAGTAGAGAAATCAGCTGGGAGCACGGCTAACGTCGATATGAGGAGGCGCGAAATGTGCCTCACCGCGCACGGTAACGTGCCACGGCAGGCAGGCGCACAATGCCCCACCCCGCACGTTGGCAACGTGCCACTGTAGACTACATGACATGTAGGTGCCAACGCTGCCCAAGCAAAACAAGTGACATGTCGCCAACGCAGGCGTGCCGCCGAGGGTCGATTTGGGTGATTTTCGAGAGCTTCCGCGTTGCCCGTGTCACGAGGCAAGCAGCCACGATACACCGTGACACCTGAGCTGCTCCATGATGGGCTAATGCACATGTTTTCCATTTACTATAAATAGGTCCATTAGCTCAATTCCATTTGGTCACGATTTTATTTTCGAAAACTACCTAGGAGCTGAAGGAGAAGTGGGAGAACTCTTCTAGGGTTTGGCAAATTCTTCTCATCTACCAAATTCTTGTAAGTATGTAGTATAGAGTAGTTTAGCAAAAGAGTGTAGAGTAGTTTTACGAACAGAATGGCTAGAACCTTCCTCTAGGGTTGAAGCCATAAATTATGATTGTGATTTTTATGAAATTATTTTTTGGAATTAAGTTATTGATTGCTGTTTTCGCCTTGCATTCTCGATTGTTGGTTGCTTTATGATTGATCACCATGAAACATATATATGTTAGCTTGGGCAATAGTTCGAGAAAGCATTACCTAGGTCGACATGAAATGTGATATATGTTTGTATCTAGTGATATAATCTCGTGTTCGATAGAAATATACCTAACACCTTGCTTGGCTTGAGCACCGGGGTTATTAAAGACCAACTTGGGATATCACATCACCACTCAAGAAAGTAGTTGTGAGGCTAAGTTAAAGTTAAATGGTTAGACGCACGAAAGTCCCTATTCTTTCCCGTAAAACCACAACATAATTGACGCTTCGCGACCAGAAATTAGCATCCTCGTCACAATGATGCAAAGGAGGCTAGATTGTCGTGTTTAGAGGCTCAAAAGACCATGAACACTCAATTCTACTCATGTGAAATAACAATTGATAGTTCCAAGCTTAACCCATTGCAATCGTAAGTATCGCATGATTATCTGGCTTTAACTCTATGTTGCTCCTAGAGAAATTTCAGAATATTTCGTTGACCAAAACTAGACTTAATTATTCTCTCTCGAAAAATTCTATAACCAACACTTTAGGTAATTAACATCACACTAGAAATGGATAGTTAGAGGAATGGGTCTAGTCCCTGTGGGTTCGACATTTCGGTTCTTAAAAAGGGCCACTATATTACTTGCACGACCCGTACACTTGCGGACGCGCTCGATACGGGCGACGTCAGCTACCATGATATCGATATCAAGTTGAAGGCCCCTTGGGGCAAGGGAAGCTCATAAGGGAGGTCCCAAATATTTGATCATACCTACGTTGGTGTATAGTTCTGAGGCACAGGGTTGACTAATCCTTAGCCTACTAGGTGCTAGACACTACTCCCAAAAATATGCATATGCTCTTCATCAATTTTCAACGAAGATGAACTATTGTCTAGTGACAAAGTTGATATACAAAAATCCAAAAATATAACATGAGGATCCTTGGCTCAAACCATACCACAAGCTGAAAAGAGTAGGAGTCTAGACTCCAAAATCCATGTGGTAAGCTAATAACATAAAATCATGAAACATACTTGATCATATGGTCTTTCCCAAATTTAAACATACTTGAAATAGACTTTTATAGTAAAAACATTAATATAGAAATGGTTAATTTGAAATCATACTTTAATAATATATATCTCATCATATTAGAAACATAGATCATAATCTCATCTTCTGATGAACTTTCATAATTAGTCATCATACTTTGTAAAACTTTGAAAATGTGAATTGTAATTGAAAACATTATAAAACATGCCCATGAATCATAATTCAACATTAGAAACATGAATAGATTATACCCATGATAGATACTTACAAAATTCACAAGTTAGGTTAAAACCCCATAGATTCATCAACTTAGAATTTCCATAAATTTGAGAATGGATTGGGAATGGGAGTGGATGGATACACCCATTCATAACCCTACATATCTGGGTACTTCTGATTTCACAACCCTCTTGAATTCCCAAAAAAAATTAAAGAAGACTTGATGAACTTTTAGTCTTGATCACCCTTAGAAACTTCTTGGATTGCATGCTTGGATAGCTATAGGCTTAGAATGAGCTAAACCCTCTTAAAAAACACTTATCTGAGCTTAAAACAATGTAGTTTAGGTCTTAGAAACTTAGAAATTATGGAAAATCCCTTACTAAATTAGTAGAAAAAAGCACACTACCAATCCCAATGAGGGACTGGATGACTCGTTGCCTGAGAGATGAATCATGGTGACAAGTTGTTGGATTCACTATCCAAAATTTCCATCTTCAAGCTGGCTCCTATCCACGGCTAACTCCACAACTCGTCACCCTGACCATGAGTCGTGGCTTGTCTCATGGTCAGCCCCAAATTTCAAAAATCCAACCAACTCTCCCTTTACTCCATGAGTCACCTAACAACTCATTGGGCACCTCATGGGTCACTGGATGACTCGTCCTGTGACCTAGTGCAGAAATTTCTATTTTCTCCATTTTAACCTTCGGGTCAGATCTTAGGGCTTTCAAGGTATTGCACAAAACATACATATTGCTCATATAATCATATTCACCAAAAATAGCTTAAATCTTAATATTGGGGAGTCTTGACTCCAAATATCTCTTTAAAACTGATCTTGTAAGCTTTGGCTAAAATCATGATAAACATAGTTAACTTTGCATGGGCTTTCCTAAGTCATAAGATTTTGCATACTTGAAATAAGCTTCATAATTCAAAATCATGGAATCATAAGTTAAGAATTAACAAGAATTCATGCATACTAGATAATTTATCATATTTGAAATCATAGACTCATAAGCTTGAATTTCATAAATCATGCATAATCAGGCATAATCTCCAGGAACTTGAAATCATGAATTAATAAGTAAATTAAGGTTTAAATCTTCCTTAATAGTCATGGAACATTAATCAAAACATGAAGGTATTACTCCCATAGAGAAAGCATGGAAGATTTCATGAAAATTGGGTAAAAACCCTATAATTCAATTTGACATGCTTAGCAACTTGAAATCATAGAATTGAGATGAAATTGGGCATGATGATGGAAGAATTTCCCCCATTCATAACCCTTCATACCTGGGTTTTGACGAACTTGCAACCAAATTGAAGATCCAATGAGGATTTGAAAGAAACTTGACGAAGAATTCTTAGCCTTGATATTTTCCAACCTTGGTGTATGAGAGGAGTGAGGAATAAACTAAGTATAACCCTCAATTACACCCTTAAGGATCCCTAAGATGATGTCACTTAGGGATTAGAATCTTGGGAGATTACAAAATTTCCCTTGAAAATCAAGCTGAATTTGGACACTTGGTGTCTCGACGGTGGCCGTGATGGGCCATCACTAGCCTGATGTTCCGTCGCCCTTTTCGTCACTCCTAAATGGAAAAGGGGGTCCTAACTATCCTAGCAACAATGGAGGTGACGGGACGTCACTCTCTTGATGGTCCATTGAGTCAGTCATCAAACCTGGAACACCGAGACTTCATGTGAAGGAACATGGCGGTCCATCTCTAGTTGAATGGGCCTTCATCCTCACCGTCAGACCTTGACGCCACCCATGATGGTCTTTCACCTTCCTGAAAGTCATTATTCACACTGTCGGAGCCATGACGCTATTACGACGGGCCGTCACTAGGTTGATAGGTTGTTGGCTCCTCCGTTAACCTCTGCACCAGACCTTCAATTTCATATCTTTTTCCCTCAAGAAGACATTTCAAAGCCCGAGGTGTTTCATTGCATAGGTGGGTTTAACCTCCGCCAATGCTCTATGCTTGGGATGCAACCTAGTTCAAGCTGAATCTTGTGTGTGAATATACTTGGTGGAATCCTAATGATGTCGGCAATGGTGCAACTGATTGCCTTCTTAAATCTCCTCAAAAAGGATACAGGAGCCTCAACCTTCCACTCAACAAGATTTGCAGCAATAATAACAAGCAAGGTATTGTTTTCTCCCAAAAATGCATAGTTTAGATGTGAAGGAAGAACCTTGAGTTCTAAAACTGGAGGCTCCTTAATAGGAGGTTTTCGCGGAGGAGTTGAACGATTTTTTAAATCGAGGTCTAACTTCTTTGGCTTAAAACTGTAAAACCCCATTCCAATAAGTGCATTTTCCATCTCCTCATACTTTTTGATATCTTCCCCATTGAAGTTCATGATCATCACTGGTAGTGACTCTACACTAAGACGCTCCTCAAGGGGTACTAATGTAATACCCTGAAAGCCCTAAGATCAGACCCGAGGGTTGAAATAGAGAAAATAAGAATTTCTGCACCAGGTAACAAGACGAGTCATCCAGTGATCCGTGAGGTGTACCACGAGTCATTAGGTGACTCATGGAGTGAAGGGAGAATTGATGGTTTTGAAATTTGGGGCTGACCACGAGACAAGCCATGACTAGTGGTCAGGGTAATGAGTCGTGGAGTCATCCGTGGTCAGGAGCTGACTTGAAGATGGAAATTTTTGGTAGTGAACCCAATGACTCGTCATCAAATTGTCCCTCAAGCAACGAATCGTCCAGTCCCTCGTTGGGATTGGCAGTGTGCTTTTTCCTATGAATTTAGTAAGTGATTTTCCATAATTCCTAAGTCCCTAAGACCTAAACTACGTCGTTTAAGCTTAGATAAGTGTGTTTTAAGAGGGTTTATCTCATTCTAAGCCTATCCCTCTCCATGCATGCAATCCTAGAAGTTTCTAAGGGTGATCAAGCCTAGAAAATTCGTCAAGTCTTCTTCAATTTCCTTTGGGAATTCAAGAGGGTTGTGAAATCAGAAGTACCTAGGTATATAGGGTTATGAATTAGTGTATTCATCCACTCCCATGCCCGATCCCTTCTCAAATTTATGGAAATTCTAAGTTGATGAATCTATGGGGTTTTAACTCAACTTGTAAATTCTCTAAGTATCTATTATGGGTATAATATATTCATGTTTCTAATGTTGAATTATAATTCATGGGCATATTTTATAATGTTTTCAATTAAAATTCATTTTTTCAAAGTTTTACAAACTATGATGCCAAATTACGAAAGTTCATGAAAAGATGAGATTATGAAATGTTTCTAAGTATGATGAGATGTCTATGACACAAGTATGAATTTGAATTACCCATGTCTATACTCATATTTTTGACTATTAAAATATATTTAAAGTATGTTTATGTTTGGGAAAGCCCATATGATCAAGTATGTTTTATGATTTCATGTTATTAGCTTACCACATGGATTTTGGAGTCTAGACTCCCACCCTTTTCAGCTAGTGCTATCGTTTGAGCCAAGGCTCCTCATATTATGTTTTTAGATTTTTTTTGTACCATGTTATGATTCAGGTCCGTCACAAGACGATGGTTCAGCTTCATTGAAAAATGATGGAGAGCATATGCATGTTTTTGGGAGCAGTATCTAGCACCGAGTTGGCTAACGATCAATCAAACATATGCCTCAGAACTACGCGCCAACATAGGTATGATCAAATATTTGGGACCTCCCTTGTGAGCTTTCCCTGCCCTAAGGGGGCCTTCAACTTGATTATCATTGTAGCGTCCTTGGCCCTAGAACGGATTTGGACGACTCTGCCAACTTGTGTAATAGTCGGGACCACGTAAGCTCTATCGTGGTAATGTCGGTTATATAACGAGTTTCCCATTGTTCCTCATGATTTCAGTTATGCATGTTCATTAGTCATGATATTATGTTTTTAGCTGGTTTGAACCAATGTTAAATTTTACTTATGAATAATTACTTTTAGCTTTAGGTCATTCGATTTAGTTATGATATTCAGTTATGTTTACATCATGTTCTCAGATAATAGCATGCAAGCCCTACTCATAGAATCTTATGATGACATATTTTTATGATATGCATGATTTCTGATTTTACTTACTTATAGGTTTTACTTACCTTGCATACTTGATTCATTCTACGTACTGGCCGCATACTCTATGAAATGATATAGACTCGGATATTCAGGTTCAGTCCCGCCGTTAGCTAGATACACAGAGTAGCATCTCCCAGCCAAAGTTGGTGAGTCCTCATCCTTCGAGGACCCTTCTATCAATTGTATTTAGTATTTTTAGTTTCAGTCTTAGTGAGTTAGTTGGGGTCATGTTCCATCAACTCGTCAGTCTGTAGATGCTCATCAGACATAGTATGTTTTCAGTTTCATATTTCTATTATGTATTCAGGTATATGATGTTATCAGATTTCCAAACTTCTTCTATTTTATGTATGTTAGACTTCCGCATTATTCTATTGAATTTAGATGTCATATTCATGCCAAGGGTCGAGTTGGAGCCTCTTGGGGTTTTTTGTCCATATCTCAATTAGGGCCTATGTTCTAGGTCGTGACAAACTTTGTATCAGAGCATTAGGTTTTGAAGTGTCATGGGGTTTCTGAAAGCCGCGTTAAGTACAGTCTTTTTCATAGGTGTGAAGTGCGCCACACTTATGATGAATAGGCTATGAAAAGTTTTAGAAAATATTCCCTTCTTTCATAATCTATGTCGTGCGATTAAATGTCTCTCTATCCGTCTAACTCATGCTAAATGCGCATGCAGAATCATGCCTCCTCACCGAGTTAATGAAAAAAGAAACGAAAACGGCGACGAGAATGGAAATAGGGATGGGCACCAGCAGGCTCCACTAGCCCCCAAGGACCATGTGCTCGAACAGGTGGCCATGTAGAGTTTAGGCCTTCCATTCAGATGCTAGCTTAGGCTTTGACCGCCTAAGCCAACCAACAGTCGGTAGCACATCTCCCTCAAAATAGGAGTGCAGCGACAGCAAGAGTCAGAGATTTTCTAAGAATGAACCCTCCAGAGTTTCTTGGGTCGAAGGTGGACGAGGACCCCCACGAGTTTATTGATGAGATTCAGAAAATCACCCAAATCATGGTGGTGAGAGGAGTGCGCAGATTTAGCCTCTTATCAGCTGAATAGGGTAGCACACATCTGGTTCAAGCAATGGAACGATAGCAGGACAGTTAAAGCAGGCCCCATTGGTTGGGAATAGTTCCATACCGCATTTTTGGATCGATTCTTTCCCTGATATATGAGGAAAATCAAAGCAAAGGAATTTTTGAAATTGAGGCAGAACCACATGATGGTCTAGGAGTATGCTTTGGAATTCACCCTCTTATCCAAGTATGCACCTGAGATGGTGGCAAACCAGAGGGTTCAAGTGAGTCAATTTATGCATGGGATAGCAGATTATTTGGTCAAAGATTATCGAAACATGATGCTTCACGAAGACATTGATTTCTCATGGATAGTTCTGTACGCCCATTAGATGGAGGTGGTGCAATTGAGTGAGCGGGAGAGAAAGGCCAAGAGGGCCAGGACTGATAGCTTTGGATTCTCCCAGCAGAGACCTGTTTGTGGGCACCGTCAGCAGTCCCACAAGAGAATATCAGTCCCAGCGCTGCCAGCAGTGAGTGTGCCATCCTGATCTAAGTGTGACCAGAGGGGACGAGCATAAGGGTCTCGAGGTTAGGGGAGAAAATATGTGGAGCCTAGTATTCCAGCTTGTGAAAGGTGTGGCCAGTGGCACACGGGTTAGTGCTTAGCAGGTTCAGGTGCCTATTTTTGGTGTGGGAAGCCCAGACATATGCTTAGAGATTGTCCAGAAGCTAGACAGGACCATGGTAGAGGCCGAGACCCAACCACTAGCTCAGCAGCCCTACCAGTACGCTCAGTTCAACAGGGAGCCTCCACTAGTGCAAGTGAGGGTTAGCGTCAGAATAGATTATATTCCCTCGCATCTCGTCAAGAGCAGGATGCCTTTCTAAATGTAGCCACTGGTATGTTACGAGTATTCCACCTTGATATATATTGTAATTCCCCGAAAACTCTAGGATCAAACCTGGGAGTTTAAATGGAAAAAATAGAATTTTCTGCACTAGGGCTCAAAACGAGTCATCAAATCACCCGTTGTTTGCCTAAGTTATTAGGTGACTCATCATCTTGATAACGAGTTGGAAAATCATCTGTCATCTATAAAGATCAAAATATCCCCTAATGATTCAGCAAACGACTCATCATTTGCCTAACAAGTCATTAATTGACTCGTCATCTTGCTAACGAGTAAGCAAATCACTCGTCATTTGTAAAGATAGGAATATCCCCTAACGAGACAACAAAAAACTCATCATTTGCCTAATGAGTCGTTAAGTGACCCGTGGTTTGAGAAACAGTGGGAAATTCTAGTGTAGTTCACGGATTAAGCAAATGATTCATCATTTGCCTAACAAGTTGGCAAACAACTCGTGATTTGCCTAACGACGTGTCGTTTCTGGTAGTATGAGATTTTTTGTTGAACCATTAAGGGAATTTTCATAATTTCTAGGTTCCTAAGTCCTAAAATACGTCGTTTTAAGCTCAGTTAGTAGGGTATTATGAGTGTTAAACCTATTCTAAGCCTTATCATTCCATGCATGCAAATTGGAGCTCTTCCTTGGAGGTCAAGCTTGGAGAATTTCTCCAATTTCTCTCCAATTCTCTTTGGGCTATTAAGGAAGTGTGAGAATCAGATCCCTTCAGGTAT
>JACEIK010002955.1:121239-131648 GCA_018107945.1 Datura stramonium
TGCATATAGTTTAAATTTCCATAAGATCATAATAGATAACATAATATATTCATGATTTAATTCATAATACATGTTGGGCTTATCAAAAACATCAATGGATTAATGGATCATAAATCGGTTTATTGTGGGCATGCATAATCGAGATTACATGATTAGAAATTCGAAATCATCCATATTAATATAAATTTAGAGCTCAAAAGATGCTCAAAATCGGTAGATAATGATAGGGTTTCAAAATCACAATACCCATAATTAAATCATTAAATTTTATACAAACCGAATATAAAATCGCATGAGTTTTAAAATAAATTTTGAGTAATTAATAGAGAAGGATCATGGGTGTGGAAGAATCCACCCATTAAAGACCTTACATATCTGGGATTATTAACTGCTAACCCTCCTTAAAAGCCCGATGAAGGATTTGAGGTGAAAAGCTTGAAATCTCCCCTTAGATCACTTGTCAAAATCCTTGCATGCATGAATGGGAGTTTAGGAAGGTTTATTTTCTTAAAAACACAGCTTTCCCAAGCCAAAACAACATAGTTTAGGTCCTTATATCGTGAAAAAGTCAAAAATACCCTTAATGAACCTTCCCTGAAAACTAACTGGAAGGAACCAACGGGCAGCACCAATGGGTCATTGGAACCCACTACGACCCGTCGTGTCTCTCGTGGAATGAACTGCTGATGACCCATTCTCGGAACCAAACAACGGGTCGACAGGACAACCCGTGCCTCCAACCTACGAATCGTTTCATCCTCCGTGGTTTGTCCCCAGAACCTTGGCATGTCACCTTCAAAAGGGTCACACAACAACCCGTTAACACATACAACTGATCATTGTTTCCTCCCGTCAAGCCTACTGGAAAACCTAATCCTCCAACCACGACCACAACCAACGACCCGCGGCTTCTCCTACGGGTCGTTGGGTCTCCCGTTGTTTACATTGTCGCCCAGTCTGAGACTAACCACGACTGCAAAGGACGGCCCTTTGTATCCCACAATGGGTCATCATACCTCTCATTGTATACACTCCCACCAACATTTCCCCAACCAACGACAGCATACAACGACTAGTGGTTTGATACCACAAGTCATTGTGTGGTCCGTGCTGTGATATTTTACCAGTTTTCTGCACTTTTCAAATTAAACTCCCGGGTCTATTCTTAGGCCTTCCCGGGGTATTAAAATATCTCCCCCTTGAAAACATTTGTCCTCGAATGTAAGAAACAAGAAGCAAACAGAAACATACAATTTATCATAGCCATATACTGATCATTTAACCGAAATTTTCACGGAATGACTAACTCCGAACCAAACCACATAGCTAAACTGATCTCATGCTTTACATACATATTCATACACATAAAATAAACTTTCACACATGAACTGAACATGAAAACTAAATAGGATAATAGAGTAGAACTGATACCTCAAGTCGGAACTGAGCTGGTAGAGAAAAAATGTGGGTTCTAGCCATCATACCCGCTTCGGCTTCCTACGTAGCTCCCTCAACGTGTTGATTTCTCCATAAAACCTTAACTGAAGCTAATTCTTTGTTCCACAGCTTCCGAACCTGACAATCCAAGATTTCAACGGGAATTTTTTCATAACTGAGGCTGTCTTTTACTCAAATGTTGTCTATCGGGACTACCAAGTCTGGATCACCCTAACACTTTTTCAGAAGAAATACATGGCAGACAGGATAAACTGAAGATAACTGTGATGGCACGTCCAACTCATACGCCACCTTACCAACTCTTCTCACAACCCAGTAGGGACCAATATAGCGGGGACTGAGTTTCCCTTTCTTTCTGAACCACATGACTCCCTTCTTGGGAGATACGTTTAGAAATACCCAGTCGTCCACATAAAACTCCAATTCTCTTCTCTTCATATAAGCATATGATTTTTGATGACTCTAAGAAGTTTTTAACCGGTCCCTTATCAACTCGACCTTCACCATCACCTTGTGAACTGCATCTGGCCCTATCATAGTTGCATCACCAACCTCAAACCATCTAATGGGAGATCTACACCTCCGCCCATAGAGGGCCTCGAACGGTGCCATATGGATACTAGAGTGATAACTGTTACTATAAGCAAACTCGATCAAGGGAAAATGATCATCCCAACTACCTTTAAAATACATAACACATGCCCTCAACATATCCTCAAGAGTCTGAATTGTTCATTCTGTCTGGCAATCCGTTTGAGAATGGACTGCTGTGCTGAGCTTAATCTGAGTCCCAAGTCCCTTCTAAAAAGAGCGCCAGAACTGGGAGGTAAACTGTGTACCTCGGTCGGAAATAATAGAAAAGGGCACTCTATGAAGTCGAACCAACTGCCAAATATACGACATGGAATAATCATTCGCTGAATGCATGGTCTTGACCGGTAGGAACAGCCTTTGTTAACCTATCTACCACCACCCAAATGGAATCATAGTGTCAGCGAGTACGAGGTAGGCCTGTAATAAAATCCATATTCATCTCTTCCCACTTCCAAGAAGGAATGCTAATATCCTGAAGTACACCTCCTGGCCTTTGGTGTTCGACCTTCACTTGCTTAAAATTTGAACACTTGGCTACGAACTCTACAGTATCCTTCTTCATACCATCCCACCAATAGATTTCCCGAAAGTACCAATACATCTTCGTGGATCCCAAATGGATGGAATATCCTGTACCATGTGCCTCATGTAATATCCGGACTCTCATATTGTCAACGTCCAGAACACATAGCCGACCCTGGTATCGAAGGACACCATCTCCCCCTTGGGAGAAAACCTCCACCTTTTGACTCCGCACCACTTCCTTCAGCCTTCTCAAAATCGGATCCTCATCTTTCTTAGATTTGACATCGACCACCAAGGATGATTCTAACCCATCCCGCACAATAACGTCGCCATCGGTCCAGTCGATCAATCTAACTCCCAACCTTGCAAGTTGGTGGACATCTCTCACCAACTCCTTCCTTCCCTCATCCACGTGGGACACACTCTCCATAGAGAGCCTACTAAGTGCATCCGCAACCACATTATCCTTGTCCAGGTGGTAAAGGACACTCATATCGTAGTCCTTTAGAAACTCCAACCACCTCCTTTGCCGAAGATTGAGATTTTTCTGTGTGAACACATATTGCAAGCACTCGTGATTCCTGAACACGTCCACGTGAACCCCATACAAGTAATGCCTCTAGATCTTCAGTTCAAACACCATCGCAGCCAACTGAAGATCATGGGTCGGGAAATTCTTTTCGTGAACCTTTAACTGTCGAGAGACGTATGCTATCACATTCCCCCATTGCATCAACACACATCCCAATCCGACTCTCAAAGCATCACAATACACAACAAAGTCATCAGTACCCTCGGGTAAAGTCAACACTGGTGCTTAAGTGAGTTGGGTCTTCAGTTCCTGGAAGCTTTTCTCCCAATCCTCTGACCATTGGAACTTTATTTTTTTTCTGAGTCAACTTGGTCAAAGGTTCTTTAATAGATAAGAAACCATCAACAAATCTTCAGTAGTAGCCTGCTAGGCCAAGGAAACTCCAAATTTCTAAAGGATTCACCGGTCTAGGCCAATCCTTAACCGCTTCGATTTTCTAAGAATCCACCCTTATGCCCTCACTCGACACCACATGGCCAAAAAATGCCACCGAGTCTAGCCAAAATTCATACTTTCTAAACATTGGATACAACTGACGATCCTTGAGGGTCTGAAGCACTACTCTCAAATAAGCGGCATGCTCCTCCTTTCTCCAGGAGTATATAAGGATGTCATCAATGAACACAATCACGAACAAGTCCAAATATGCCTTCAATACCCTGTTCATTGATCTATAAAAGTTGTAGGAGCATTGGTTAGTCCAAATTACATAACTACAAACTCATAATGGCCATATGGGGTCCTGAAGGCTGTCATTGGATATCACTCTCCCGGACCCTAAGCTCGTGATACCAAGACCTGAGATCTATCTTTGAGAAACACTTGGCACCCTAGAGTTGGTAAAATAAATCAACAATCATGGTAAAGAGGTACCTATTCTTGATGGTGACCTTATTAAGTTATCGATAATCAATACACATTCGAAGGAATCCATCTTTCTTCTGAACAAATAGAACTGGTGCTCCCCATGGAGACTTGCTCGGTCTAATGAAACCCTTATCCAACAAGTCCTTCAACTGTTCCTTCAACTTTTTTAATTCAGCTGGGGCCATTCTGTAAGGTGGAATAGAGATAGGCTACGTATCGGGAAATAGATCAATTTGAAAATAAATTTCCCTTTCCGGAGTACCACCTGGTAAATCATCGGGAAAAACCTCGGGATACTCACACACTACTGGAACTAATTGAATAGTCCGGGTCTCGGACTCGACATCCTTAACCCTAACTAGGTGGTACATGCAACCCTTGGAGATCATTTTCCTATCCTAAAGATATGAAATAAACCGATCGGCTGGTACAACTGAATTACCTTTCCATTCCAAAATTGCCTCACCTGAAAATCGTAATTGCACTGCACGAGTCCTACAATTAATCGAAGCATAAAATGCAAACAACCAATTCTACTAGGTTCGTGGAGGTAACCTTATGCAACACCGTAATGGGGAAACCTCTATATACCCTCCTAGCTACAACTGATTCAATGACTTGAGTAGATACGGTGAATAGTTCTAACAAAATTTCAGGACTAACTCCAAAACTACTAGAAATGTAAGGGGTCAGAAAAGACAAGGTAGCTCCTAGATCTAACAAAGCATAAGAATCAATATGTAAGACTTGAAAAATCCCCGTGACACATCTGGCAAAGCCTCCTTCTCCTAGTGAGGCACTACGGCATAAAACCTATTTCGGCGATGACCACCTGCTGAACTAGTAGAGGCACCCTGCAGAGGGGGTCGTGCTGCTGAAGCGGTAGAACTGTCTGCAGGGAAATCTCTGATCCTGTGTGTGGGTTTGCCATACCAAAAACAAGCATCCTTACCGACTAGGCACCTCCCGGGATGATTTTTGCCACATCTCGCACAAGCTGGGAAAGTGCACTCCACCTACATGCTACCATGACCCCTCGAACCTGTAGTGCTACTCCTCTGGTCTCCCCTGAACCTGGATGGCATGCTAGCCGATGATGGAGCTGGAGTAGTGGACCTATGCTGAGACTACTGATATGATCTACCTCTTAACCTGGCCTAAGAAACCCCGTAGTTGTACGTCCTGGCCCTCTTGGTCACCCTCTACCTCCTATAGACCGACTCCATCTATTGTCCATGCAATACAATGTGGGGAAACTCAATATCTCGGTGTAGCATGGCAATCCGACAATCCTTGCCCAACTAATTTGCTACTCCATGCACAAGTGGCTCACCTGAGCCCGTTTATCCCCCACCACCTTCGGAGCATATTTAGATAACCGAGTGAACTCCAAGGACTACTCTGGACTGGCATGTTGCCCTGCTTCAAATTCACAAACTCAACCGCCTTGAGCTCCCTCATCTCCAAATGGAAGAATCGATCCATGAACGCAGTGTGGAACTCATCCCAACCTATCAGTCCTGCACCCGCTGTCCTAGCACCTTTCCATTTCTTGAACCGTATATGTGCTACCCCCTTGAGCTTATAGGAGAGTCAAATCAACACATTCCCTGTTATTCACCCCCATAACCTAGGTGATCTTCAGAATTTCCTCAATAATGTCATGTGGGACCTCATCTACCTTCTTCCCTATGAACTTTGGAGGGCTCATCCTCAAAATATCCCTCCCCATAGTAGCTGCCGCATTCCCATTTTGCGGATAATGTGCCATAGTATTATTCTAGACCTGAGCTGTCATGGCTTGTGCCAACATCTGAATCGCTATCCTAAACTCAGCGTGGGCGGCTAGCTCTAGCATGTGCTCCTCATGAATGGGTGGAGCTGGCTGATGCTCTCCATCATGGGCACCGTGATGATCATTACCATCACCGTTCCTCCTGGCATTTACTCGGCATGGAGGCATGATTCTGCAAACGCAAATAGCATGAATTAGAGGAGTAAAGGACATTCATCGCACGATATAGATCATGAAAGAAGGGAATATTGCTAAACATCTAGTAGCCTCTTCCTCATAAGTGTGGCGCACTTCACATCTATGAAAAAGACCCTACTTAACGCGGCTTTAAGACTCCCTAGGACACATAAACCTATGGCTCTGATACCAAGTTTGTCACGACCCAAACATACTCTCAGATCGTAGACACGGGACAAGGAGCCCCGAGAGACCCCAAGTTGACCCATGGAATGAGCATACATCTAATTCAATCACATGAGCGGAAGACTTAGACTAGAGAACGTAATCATAACATAAAATAACTGAAAAGAGTACAACACTTATATAATACGACGGAATACAACTTTTTAGTCTAATAAGCCTCTAAACATGAAAGGTGGATTGATGGGACAACTCCCCTACTAATCCAACATCTAAGCACTGAAGGAATAATATAGAGTGTGAACATGTAGCCCATGGAACACGAGGACTCACCAAGTACACTGTGGGAAAGTCTGAATCTATCTACGGGTGAGGATGAGCCAGAGATATGGGACCTGTGTCATGAGATCATACAACATAGAAAGTATGCGGTCAGTACGTGAATGTACTAAGTATGCAAGGTAAGTAAAGCGGACATTTTAAAACATGTATTAAACTAATAAATGGTCATAAGAGTAGGACATCGTGCTCGTATCATAAATCATTATAACATATTATACGACTCAAGGTTTTCAAAACATTCGTAACATAAACATAGTCATAATCATAATAAAAGAACATGGCTTAACATAAGTTGAGCCAACATACATAATCATAACATGCGCAATTCATGAGGAACAATGGGAGATTCTCTTAACCGACATATCCCATATGAGCACACATGAAGCCCTACTTGTAACCCTAGTCGGGAGGGTGTTCGTACGTTTCCAAAGGTAGGAACCATGAAGGGTGTGATCACACATTAAAATGTCCATTTAGGCCAAGGACAAACATGAATGGGTCCCAACATAACTACGGTGACACGTAGTTCATGAGATCTGGGGCTTAACCTAAGCCCCGAACCTACTCGATGTTCGATACCACACCAAAAATATATATAGTGCTCATAATAATACATAGATGATTTCATGGGCTATTTAAATCATGATAATCATAAACATGCTTGAACATATGTGAACTAGCCATGACTTGAGGCCAGTGAGTCGAACAAAACATAATTCATACTTAATAAAATACATACATACTTGTAGATCATGCATATACTTTAAACTTCCATAAGATCATAATATATAACATAATATATTCATGATTTAATTCATAATACATGTTGGGATTATCAAAAATATCAATTGATCAATGGATCATAAATCGGTTTATCATGGGCATGCATAATCGAGCTTAAATAAATAGAAATTCGAAATCAGCCATATTAATATCAATTTGGATCTTAAAATATGATCAAAATCAGTAAATGATGATAGGGTTTCAAAATCACAAGACCCATAATTAAATCATTAAATTTTATACAAACCGAATATAAAACCCCATGAGTTTTTAAACAAATTTTGAGTAATTAGTAGAGAAGAAGCATGGGTGTGGAAGAATCCACCCATTGAAGACCTTACATACCTAGGATTATCAACTCCTAATCCTCCTTAAAATCCCAAGAATGAAATTGAAGGAATTGAGGCGAAAAACTTGAAATCTCCCCTTAGATCACTTGTAAAAATCCTTGCATGCATGAATGATAGTTTAGGAAGGTTTATTTTCTTAAAAAGTGAGCTTTCCCAAGACAAAATGACGTAGTTTAGGGCCTTATATCGTGAAAAATTCAAAAATACCCTTAATGAACTAGCCCTAAAAACTGGATAGAAGGAACCAATGGGTCGTTGGAACCCACCACAACTCGTCGTGTCTATCATGGAATGAACTGCTGATGACCCATTGTTGGAACAAAACAACGGGTCGACAGGACGACCCGTGCCTCCAACCCACGACTCGTTACATCGTCTGTGGTTAGTCCCCTAAACCTTGGTATCTCATCTTCTAACGGGTCACACCACGACCTGTCACCATAAACAATGGATCATTGTTTCCCCCATTAGACCTAAGGGAAAACTTAATCCTCCAACCATGACCACAACCAATGACCCGTGGCTTTTCCTAATGGGTTATTGGGTCTCCCATTGTTTACACTGTCGCCCAGCCTGACCTTAACCACAACTGCAAAGGAAATCCTGTTGTATCCCATAAAGGGGCGTCATACCTCTCTATGTCTCCACTTCCACCAAGATTTTCCCAACCAACGAAACCAAACAACGACTCGTGGTTTGATACCACGAGTCGTTCTGTGGTCCATGCTGTGATATTTTTCTAGTTTTCTGCACTTTTCAAATTAAATTCTTGGGTCTATTCTTAGGCCTTCCCGGGGTATTACATTCAAGCACCAATGGCCGGGAGGTGTACTTCAGTATATTAGAATTCCCACTTGGAAGTTGGAAGAGATTAATATGGATTTTATTACAGGCCTACCTCATACTCGCCTACACTACAACTCTATTTAGGTGGTGGTAGACAGGTTAACTAAGGCTGCACACTTCCTGCCGGTCAAGACCACAGATTCAGCGGATGATTATGACAAATTATATATTCGGGAGTTGGTTCGACTTTATGGAGTGCCCTTGTCAATTATTTCATACCGAGGTACTCAGTTTACCTCCTAGTTTTGGCGGTCTTTTCAAAAGGGACTTGGGACACAATTCAAGCTCAGCATAACCTTTCATCCACAGACGGATAGACAAGACAAAAAAATTATCCAAACTCTTGATGACATGTTGAGGGCATGTGTTATGGATTTTAAAGATAGTTGGGATGATCATTTTCCCTTGATCGAGTTTGCTTATAATAATAGTTATCACTCCAGTATCTAGATCGCTCATATGATGGTATCATGATGGTGATGCAGCCATGATAGGACCTGATTCTGTTCATGAGGCCATGGTAAAGGTCCAATTGATAAGGGACCGGTTGAAAACCGCTCAGAGTCGTCAGAAATCATATGCATATGTGAGGAGGAGAGATTTGGATTTTTATGTGGACAACTGGGTATTTCAAAAGGTATCTCCCATGAAAGGAGTCATGCGGATTGGAAAGAAAGGGAAACTCATTCACCGCTATGTTGGTCCCTACCGGGTTGTCAGAAGAGTTGGTATGGTGTCATATGAGTTGTATTTTCCATCAGAGTTATCTTCAATTCATCCCGTCTTCTATGTGTCGCTTTGGCAAAAGTGTTTGGGTGATCCATCTTTAGTAGCCCTGGTAGATAGCATTGGCGTGGAAGACAGCCTCAGTTATTAAGAGATTCCCGTTGAAATCTTGAATCATCAAGTTCGGAAGTTGAGAAACAAAGAAGCACCTTCAGTTAAGGTTTTATGGAGAAATGAGCATGTTGAGGGAGCTACGTGGGAAGCCGAAGAAGATATGATGGCTAGATACCCACATTGTTCTCTACCGGCGCAGTTCCGACTTGAGGTACTAGTTTTTGACCTATAACCCTATGTAGTTTTCATGTTTAGTTCATTTGTGCAAGTTTCTTTCATCTGTATGCAAGTTCACAAACCCCAAGGTCCCAACAACACAGTCAATAAGACTTAGGTAAGATTTGAGATATTTCTAGGCTCAACTCTCTCATGGTGAATAATTATGGGTATTAGCTCTATCTAGCCTAACCCCACACAATCAACACCCAGATACCCACCATTGCATTCCCACCCATACTCAATTTTTCTTTTTGAAGAAAAAATAAAGTAAACATGTAATACCTCGGAAGTGCCTTAGACTAGACTCAGGATTGTGGAATGTTTTTAGTAGAATAATCTGAGATTTTGACTCAGGATGACCGATGCTACAAGTCGTAGGAAGGACCTACAACCCGTAGGAACCACTCATTGTTAGCAGTTATATGGGAAGGAGTTGGTAATAACAAGCCTTGTAACGACCCGTTGGTTGATGGTACAATTCATAGGTCAGAGTCATTGTTTGGTTCTGGATAGTCAGGAGGGAAGGCACGACTTGTGGTACGACCCGTTGAGAGGAACCATGAATCATGGTGAGGACTCGTAGGAAGGGGTAGGGAGATTCTCCCAGTCGTGGTAACAGATGGAACCCATGATCGTTGGATGAATGTATGAGTTGTGGTGTGACTCATGGAAAAGTTCATAACTCAGGGTTTGGTAGAGGCTTCAACGGGAGGAAACCACGACCCGTAGGATCAAGGTACGATCCTTACGATGAGTCGTGTTACCTGATAGTGTGTAATTTTCCTGCATTTTAATTAGGTCAATTTCGTAATTCCTAAGCTCCTAAGACCTAAACTAC
>JACEIK010002955.1:132196-186233 GCA_018107945.1 Datura stramonium
GTATATGAATTTTCACAAATATGCATTTTCTTCATGATTTATCAAATTAATGACTTTTGGCTTACTCATGGGCCCTTATTCATGGCTAAACATGTACTTAAAGTATGATCAAGTATGTTATGAATCATTTGTCCATGAACTTCATGAATGATTTCACGATTACTATATGAGCCCTCATGTTCATATTTTTGGGAGCAGTGTCTAGCATCGAGTAGACCCGGCGTTCAGGTAAACCCTGTGGTCTTAGAACTATCTGCCACCATAGGTGTATGTATTTATGGATTCCCCCTTGTGATATCACATCATGCACGTTCCTTGCCTATCAAGCCTGTCTACCCACTTAAGCTAGATAGTTGGGGCATCATGTAAGCTCTATCATGATGGTGTTGGTTAAGACGTGTTCACCCATTGTTCCTCATCATTTAGGCATTGTCATGTTTATGTTACTTTGGCTCAAGTTATGTTTTTATAAGTTTCCTCTTAGGACTATAATTATGACTAGATTATGAATGGTTTGAAAACCTTGAGACCTCATATTTATTTTATGATATTCAATTCATGTTCATACTGTCTGTTCTTACTTATCTTGCATAGTCAATACATTTCTAGTACTAACCGCTTACTCTATGGTGTACTGTTTCATGATAAATGTCCGAGGGATCAGTCTCAGCCACACCATTAATCTTGCCTTCCCCTCAGTCCTTTTTATCCAGTGGTGGTGAGTCCTCATCCTTCAAGGACATTCAGTTGATCATTGTTATGTTATTTCAATTATAGTCTTTTGTCGAGCTAGTATGGATGCTGTCCCATCAGCTCATCAGTTATGTTAGAGGCTTTTCAAACAATGTATCGAAAATCAACTTGTTAGTGTTGACTCTGATTTAGATTGATATGTATGCAAACTTCCGCTTAAGAACATTTTATGATATCAATTTCCGGTTGTTGTATGCTCTTAGATGCTATGTTCCTGACATGGGTCGACTTGGAGCCTCTCGGGGTTCCTTGTCTCGTGTCTCTATTTGGGCCTATGTTTGGATCATGACAAAACATCACCCAGATTTACAACTATGAGTAATTTAATTATAAATTGTTTGAAAATAACAAATTTATATTAAATGAGTAACTCTAAGATTAATCTAACAATACCCAATCCAATTTAACCCCAGTTCATGCACACACCCCTAGCAACGAGATATAGCTACTCATTGATGAGAAATATAACATTAAATCAACAATTAAAATCATGGAATTCATCATCAAGAGTTAAATTTTGAGCTCACAAATGTCTCCAATGGAGATTGTTTACCTTGAAGAAGAAGAAGGAAAAAGCTATACAATATTCCATCTCTCTCTAACTTTCTACTCTCTAAAAATCTACAAGGAATGTTATAGTACTTTCTAAAAGAATATACATAAAAAGGTCAAAATACTCCTAAATTTTTGTGTTGGACGATTTTTCCCTTTCTGCAGGTGGTGTCACTTGCCAGTCACCGGTGTTCCAAAGGTGCCCATCCGCGGGATGCTGCTGCGTCGCAAGTGCAAAGGCAGTCACCCTCGGTCCAACCGACGCTGGCACCGGTAGTTCTCATGTGCTGACCTATGTTCCGCGGGTGCTCATTCCACATTAGCCCATTAGCTTCTGTGTTCCAGCCTGCGTTTCGGCGCCTCCACCCGGTCAAGCTTCAGTCCTCTTCTTCAATTCCTTTCTTTTGCCCAAGTTCTTTCTTTTTCTCCTTAAATTAAATACCTGCAATACGAGAAAGAGAATAAAATCCTCTTTTGAAAATGAAGCAAAAGCTCATGTTTAAAAGCCTAATGAGTTGGTAAATTACCAACTCATCAGTCAACAAGTAGGCTGAACCCTAAAGAATGTCGCATATCTATCTATCATTGGGCCCACACATTATGCCACTTCAACTATTATGCTAGATTCAATATTAATTAAGACTTTTAGGTAAAAACCATGGCTATGAAAATCAATGGGGACTCTACACTATGAAAGCGATAAGAAGCTATACTATGATGATAAATTGAGAAAGAGGGATTATCATCACATAACTGTCAATTAAATAAAATGTATATATCATACAAAACATGAATTCAAAACAAGTAATTGCCACAAAGGGCCAAATAATGTCATGACCTGAGTCGAGGCCCAGAATGCAACACGGACCTAGAGGCACAAACGACTTCAAGCTAACCCATGATACAAGAATGACATAAACTAACAAACTAAGCAGAAGAAAATAATGATATATATCCTAAATGACATAAGTATGATATATCATGAAATGTACAATTGAGACAACATAAGCCAACTCAATGAACATCTAAAAATAAAAGTCTAAAAGCCTTTAAATATCTGATAAGATGAAGGGACATATTCCCAACCAAATCTGAATAATTTGAAAACTAAATCACTAGGAAAACATAAAACAAAACTCTTGTCCTCGGATGATAAGAACTCACCACTCAAAGATGATCAGGGACTGGAACGCAGTTATCAACTGGCTGAGACTAAACACCGGAACCTATATCATGGATATATAGCACAAAATATGCAGTTAGTACTTTGAATATACTGAGTATGGAGAATAAGTAAAATATGAGTGTAAGGGCATTATGCTAAAAATCATGATCATGATATAGTCATAAAACATGAGATTTTATCATAAGCTGAAGTTCAATGACCCAAGGTTTAAAAGCATAAACATAGATCTGAGCATGTCTGAAATCATAAATAAGTTGATAAACTAATTAACGAGCCATGTACAAAATAATATAATTCAATCCATCATAACCATGAAAGTAGAAGATTCTCATAACCAGCATACTCCAAGTAAGTGTCATGGAGTCTAACCTGTAACCCTGGTCGGGAGGATGTTCATACCTTGCCAATGGTAAGAACCATGAAGGCGTTAATTGACTCATGAGCCTATTTGGGTAAGGGAGACACTCTCAACTAGGAAGGACCCCTTCATAACTTTGGTGGCACATATTTATTGGACTTGGGTTATCTGAACCCGTATCTGCTTGGTGTTAAATAATACTCCCGAAATATACATGGGTGCTCACAATTATACTTGAAACATGATAGGTTGCATAGACTGCTTTAAATATCATGTAGGATACTAGATAATTGAAGTACTAAACTATACATATAAACCGATGATGATTTTACAGCCATGATGCTTAGCATTGAAAATCATGAGAATTATACATAATTTGAGTAAAACATTCTAAATTGAATATTGAGATACTTAGGAGTTTTTCAAAGAATTCAACCCAATCACAACTGTAAATTACATGTAGAATCATGAGAGAAACAATTCAAAAAAGAATTTAGAGTTTTTTCATAAGAGAGTTTTAGCCCTAGAAATCATGGAATTGATCATTCATCTTGAAAGCATGGATTGAAACTTGGGATGTAGGCATAAGGGTGAAAGGAAACCTTTATTGAGAATGCCACATAACTAGGCTTGATGGTTCCCTGACAATAGCTTAAGAACCAAGAGATTGAAGAAGATGAACCCTAACTTCCTTGAGAGACTTGGGAGTTTATAATTTGAATCTATGGTGTTTGGTGAGGGGAACGAGAGTTTAGGCTAAGAGAAATCCTTTAATATCCCCCTTAAGAACCCAACTTAACCTGATTAGGAGTTAAAAGTATAGGAAGTTATGGAAATACCCCTAGGATTTAGTCTGTAAAATTTGCAATCTAGTGACAATGAGTCATCACACGAGTCGTTGGGTCACTCCACGACTCATGGTGACCATTCGTTATCACAGAGGCAATTTGATCACTTTATGATCTCTTCACAATGGATAGATAGTATGAATCATTACTAGCCCTAACGAGTCATCACTTCCAAATGTTATCACTGAAGTAAGAATTGGACATTCTCAGATCCTCACCTCACGACCTGACCAAATGAGTTGTTACTAGTTGTAATGAGTCATCACCTCGCTTGTTTTCCCTAGGAAGAAAATGTCAAGTTTTAGGACTTGGATGTCTTGCTCAGAATAACTAAGTTAATGAGTCATTAAGTGGAGTAACGAGTCGTAGCCTGAGCCGTTGGGATCGAAACATAGGAAACTCTATGGTTTCTCATCACGACTGACATGACGAATCATTGATACATACCATGACTCATCACTTGAGTCGTTCTATGGGAAAATGTAGGTCTTCTTTATGGTTTCTACTTCAAGTCTAGGATTTGATCTTAGGAACTCTTAAGGTATTACATTATCTCCCCCTTAGAAATATTCGTCCTAAAATAGACACTAATAAAGCTATAAGGATAGGGAAAGAGTTGCGATCCCAAGAATAAATGCTAAGCAATGAATACTAATGGACTAACTGACTCCAGATGAGTTACATATACTAAACTGATTTCATGAATCATGCATGCTTAATAAGACATAAGAGTGACTAAGGGACATGAAATTGAGTAGAATACTAAGTAGAAAACTATCAGCTCAAGCTGGGACTGAACTGGAACAGAAAAGATGAGGGTATTTGGCCATCATATCTTCTTCAGCTTCCTAAGTAGCCCCTTCATCTAGCTGGTTTCTCCATAAAACCTTCACTGAAGCTACCTCCTTATTCCTGTTCTTACGAGCCTGATGGTCAAGAATATCAATATGGACCTCTTAATAAGAGAGACTCAAGAATCTCAATGGGGAGCTCTTCATAAGAGAGACTATCCTTCACACCAATACTCTCTAAAGGTAGAAGTAGAGTCGAATCGCCAATGCACATTTTCAACAAGGAAACATGGAAAACTGGATGCACCGATGCTAACACTACGAGCAACTCTAACTCATAGGCTATATTGCCAATACACCTCAAAATCCTATAAGGAACCACATACCGTGGACTGAGTTTTTCTTTATTTACAAACTCATCACCCTCTTCATGTGTGAAACCTTTAGAAATATCCAATAATCGATTGTAAATTCAAGCTCTCTACTCCTTATATCTGCATATGATTTTTGAAGACTCTGAGAAATTTTTAACCTTTCTCTAATAAGCTGAACCTTCTCCATAGCATCATGAACTAAATTTAGCCCTATCAATATAGCCTTGCCTACCTCAAACCATTCAACAGGTGATCTATATCTCCGCCCATAAAGTTCCTCAAATGAAGCCATCAGGATGCTGAATTGATAGCTTTTATTGTAAGCAAAGTCTATGAGAGGGAAGTGATCACCTCAATTACCTTTGAAGCCAATAATACGAGCTCACTATATGTCCTCTAAAATCATAATGGCTCACTCAGCTTGACCATCTGCTTATAAGTGAAAAGTCGTACTAAGCTTATGTTTAGTACAAAGACTCTTCTAAAAAGACATCCAAAATTGGGAGGTGGACTGATTACTCCTAACAAAAATGATGGACAAAAGGACTCTATGTAAACTGACTAACTCTCGAATGTAAAGTCTATCATAATCCTTGACTAAATATATAGTCTTAACTGGAAGGAGGTGTGCTGACTTTGTCATCCGGTCTGCAACCACCCATATAGAATCATGTTGTCGACGTGTATGAGGTAAACGTGTAACAAAGTCCATATTTATATCCTCCCACTTCCAAGTAGGAATGTTGATATCCTAAGTCATGCCTACCGGTCCCTAGTGTTCAACCTTAAGCTATTGGAAATTCGGAAACTTAGCCATAAATTCTGTGATATTGCTCTTCATGCCATTCCATCAATAGACTTCCCGTAGATCAATGATGAGTTAGTAATTTATCAACTCATTTGGCTCTTAAGAATTAGTTATTTCTTTATTTTAACATAATTTAGAAGGATTTTATGTCTTTTCTCCTTTTTTGTCTATGCATTTAATTGAAACTAAGAAAATGAAAAAAATAAATTGAAAGCAATTTGCAGGAGGAAAAACAAGGACATGCGTGCCACAAGTCTGCACTTGTGTTTAGTAGGTGCCACTTAGGAGGATTGGAGATGTTGTTGGAACCAGACCTGCATGCCGCAAGTTTGTACTTCTAACAGCAAGTGTCAGTGTAGGAGGCCTTGATGAAGCACAGTTTTAGCCTGTTGATATATCTGCGAGCCGCACGGAGGTGCCAGCACAAGTGAGCCGCATATACTCCGAATGGAATAATCATTGAAGAAGGCAAGCATGTACTTTAGAATCTTCCAAGAGTATTATTGGGTAGTTTCGTAAGGAATTTATACAGATTCTTACCCCATTTTTAGAGAATACATTACATCATAGAGAATATTCTAGAAGAGAGATAGTGATAGCGATAGTACAATTTCACACTTTCTTCTTCATCTTCCTTGTGCGAAAACACCACTGTTGCAGATTCTAAGTTTAAAGTGATCTTAGTTTCTCAATTTGGTTGGTTTTGTGAAATTCCTTGTTGGTATAATTTCTCTTCCTTTAATTATGAGTAGTTAATTTCCTACCTATGGGGGTGTGTGGATGGTGGTTGTTTAGATCTAAGTGGGTATTGACTTATTGATATGAGATTAGATTAGATTGCATGGATCTATTCATTTCTTGAAGTTATAATTGGATAATTAATGGTTGCAAACATTAATTGAGCTCTCTAACTTTGCTTTTGCTTTAAAAAGGAAAGTGAAGTTGGGAGAGACTTCAATAGTGATGATTTGGAGTTTTAGATGTATTGGTTGGAGCTAGAGATAGTCAATACCCAATTTAAACTCCACTAAATTGTTAGAGATACACATAGTCTAAACCCTTCCTCAAGCATTGTTTTGTTGTTTAATAGATTTTAGCTTTGGGGTTTGAGAAAACCCAAAGTAGACACGTTCTTTTGGTTGAGAAACATAGAGTGTAACCCAAAGCCAAGGAAATCCACGCACTAATTGAATCTAAGGATCTTAGTTAATGCCTATCAAGTTGATGCCCCATCAAATGCACACCCCAAGTCTCTCATCTTTCTAGCAACAATCGTCTTTCCCTTGTTTTATTTTTACATTTTTATTTGATACATGTTAAAACCAATCCCCCAAAAATTTACTTTGTGATTATACATGAAACATGCTTGTGTGAACTAATTTATAATATTTGGTGAATCTAGCCGCAATACTTATGCAATTTGATCCCGAATCTTGTTGGGTATTTATTTTGCAATGACGGTAGCCATCTTGCTAACGGGAGAGTTATTTTGGATGTTAATAAAAATTGCGTTGCATCTAAGGATTCGAATTTGATTTCCATTTTTTGTTTGTTGATCCATAGTTGTGTTGCATCTGGTTTTATTTTATCTTCATTTTGTTGTTTTTGTTTATTGAATAGGATAAATAATGAGCCAGGATAGTGATGTTGGCAATGTGCACAGATTCATGGATGTTGAGAATGAGTCGGCAACTCATGATGTGGCTGCTGTTATTCGCCTACCTCAAACAGTGGGGAATGCAATGTTTTCACATTACTAGCACCATGCTATATCTTATCTAGATGAAAAGATTTTTTGGTGGCCTTGCAAGTGAGGATACCCGTCGACATCTAAGGAATTTTGTTGAAATTTTGCAGCCAATCTATATAACGGACATCAGCCAAAAGTCCATTCGGCTAAGGTTGTTCCCATTCTTTCTCACTAGACATGCTATAACATGGTTGGAGGAGCTACCTTAAGGGTCTATCACATCATGGAATGAGTTGACTAAGAGTTCCTAGATCAGTTCTTTCCACCCTAACAGATGTTACAATTGCATGAAAAGATTACAAAATTCTGATAACTTTCGAGAGAACCATTGCTTAAGGTGTGGTTGAGATTCTAAAACAAAGTTTTCATGTTTTCGAATCATGGGCTGCTGGATGGAGTGCTCTTACAAATCTTGTACAGATCCCTTGAATCCACTAACAAGTCAGTGGCAAACAATCTTGTTGGTGCTTCAATCATGGTCCAACCTTTTAGACTTGCAAAGACCATTTTAGATCGAATGACCAAAACAAACCGAGCTCGGCATACAAGGGGGATCGAGGTATCCCTAAGTGACCCCAACCTAATGACAAGTGAGATGAGGAGAAAGGATGAAGAGAGGGATGAGACCTTGGTGAAAATGATGACTCAAATGGTGTTGCATGCTAAGCATTTGATGGGGTCCAGAACCAAAAGTGTTAATGCTAGTGGAGCCAAATGGAATAACTCCTTTGAGCATGGTGTACCACATGCTAGCTTTTGATGAAGAGTGTAAATATATGAAGAGCCAAATAGGGGGTTCTCATCTCGGGTACCGAGGTGCCAACCAAGGCCCTTGGTGTGCTTGATATGGGAATCAAGGTTGGAGAGATTATGATGGAAAATAGAGAGATAGTGATGGTATGACAACCCAAAAGTCTCTAAGATAATACCCAAGTGTTGAAGTAGAGAAAGTAGGAAAACTGGCACCATTTCATAGGAAGAGTCATCCAGTGACCCGTCAAGTGACACAACGAGTCGTTAAGTGGCTTATTGTATGTGTGTCATAGTTGAAGATCTGGTAACTCCTTGGGGAGACAAAAGATGGGGAGACGAGTCATTGTGTCACCCTACAAGTCATTAGGTCACCCGTTTGGTGCGAACTAGTGGAGAAGGATACATATTTCTAGTGTTAAGAATGGAAGGTGGGAATTAGTCATCATCTCCCTAATGAGTTGTTAGGTCCCTCATTGGTTTGGAATGATCTGAAGATAAGAAGGAGTTTCTAGTGGAAACGGGTCAAGGAATGACCTATTAAGACACCTAACGAGTCATCCAATCCCTAATTAGGACTAGTAGGGATCTTTTCTAGATGAATCTTTAAGGGAATTTTCATAATTCTGAAGCTTATAACTCTTTAATAACGTTATTTTAAGCCTAGAAAGGAGTGTTTAGAGAGGGCTTATCCTATCTCAAGTACTTAGGCTCCCATGCATGCAATGTTTTGAGAACCATCATCTAGATCAAGCTAGAAATCCCTTAATTTCTTCCCCAATTCCCTTTGGCTTTCAATGATAGTTAGAGAATCAATATACATAGGTATGTAGGCTATGAATGAGAGTTTTATTTCACTTTCATTGTAACTCCCAAAAACATTCCTAGACTAAATTCAGACCTTTCATGAAAACAAGGGGAAACCAGAAAATTTATCACAAAACGACTCAGACAACAAATCATGGTCTCCTTTAACGGGCTGTTGTCTGAGTCATTTTCAGTTCGGCAAAACTTCCCTCTAAGAACCAACGAGGAATATAATGACTTAATAGAAAAAGTAATGAGTTGTCCTATCATTCATTGAATCCCAAGTTCAGAAACCTACTTGACATCTCCCAGTAACAACCAGTAGAACTAACGGCTCATAGTTCCTACGTACGAGCCATTGCTACCACCAGTAATCAAGTCCCAAGTCTTAACAGTGTTGACCACGAGTCGATGAAATGAGCCGTTGGTTCTACCAACGCGTCGTTGCGTTGCCCGTTATTATAGTGTCCAGTTTTGCCCTACCAGTGACAACGAGAGGTACCAACGACCCATTGGTTCTCCCAATGAGTCATGGAATCCTCCCATGGTCCAATTCCAGTAAGTCCAAGATTTAGGCCTAGGACCAATGAATGGTCCAAATGAGTCGTGGTATCAACCAACGACTTGTTGAGTGACCCGTTGATCCCTATCATGCCGTTTTTCAGATATTCTCCCAAGGTTATTTTAGTAACTTCTCACCTTTTTCAACACCTAAACTACGTCATTTTGGGTTATATTTAGGGGATTTAGAGGGGTAATTGACATTTATACATCATTCCTCTCATTTCCTCAAAAGTAAGAACGTAGAACTTTTTTAGGAAGCACAGAGCAGAAGCAAGGGTTCAACATTTCTTCTCAGATCTTCTCAAGGGTTTTCCGCGGGGTTTTCATCACTAGGTCTGTGAGAATTTAGCAAGGGAATTGTCCTTCCCTCGTGACCTAAAATCCATCTAAATTTTATTATCAGTACTAGGCCCTGAGTTTCGAATGTGAATATATTTTCAGCAAGATTCCGTCTATATCATGTGGAATATAGTTCATGTTAATTGTTACTATATTATCACTACCTAACTATCATGTTGATACTTGTTCTTCTAAAGATGGTTTTAGCCCTAGCTTTTGAATGCAGTAAATTAGAGTCTTACATAATTGATTAGTTGTTCATGTTGCTTGATTCTATTAGTGTTACGATTCTCATGTTATTAAAATCAGTTGAAATCTCAGTCAGTTGCATGCTAGACCAGTTCAGTCAGAATATTAACATACTCAATATTTTCAGAAATGTCCGTTGATCAGTTTTACTATAGTATTTTCTTGAGGTGTCAGTAGCGCCTCCCAGATATCAGTTATCAGACTTAGTTATCAGTCATCAGATATTAGTTTTTTCTTTAGACGATTAAGAAGATTCCAAATAAGCAGCTTTGGCCAGTCTTAGAACACCAGTAACAGAATTCGATCCAATAAGGCTCTTGGGGTACTTCAAGATAAGTATACCAGATTTAGTCTTGGACCCTAGTTTTGAGCTATCAGCTTAGCAGTCTAATTCAGCAATCCAGTGGGAGTAGGGCTTAGCACCAAGCGGACCAAGGTTCCAGCGCACCCAGGTTCTACGTTGCCACTGTAGGTTATTTTATTGGCTTTGTGTCGCCAGATTTGTGATCACATAGTTCATGCCTTTATACCCTGTCAAGGTATATTGGGTCCTATCGATGGGGTGTATACATCGAACTCCACGTCTACCTTACGTGGTTATATGTCAGTTATAGACTCTCCCATTAGTCAGTACAGTTTTAGTTAGCTTAGTTCACTTAATTTTAATTTAGTTCAGATCAGTATCTTAGATTCACGACATGTCTATGAGCATCAACAAGGGTCATTATTAACCATATCAGTTATATTTAAGTTGTTTAGTTATCAGTATTTCAGTTGCTCATTTCATTTCATCTCAGTTAAGTTACTTGCTCTTTCATGTTTATTATATCTCTCGCTTACTCAGTACATTCCAAGTACTGACGCATACCTTCTATGTTGTACCATATCATGATAAAGGCATAGGTTTCTCATCCCTAGCATCGTTAGTAGATTCCTTCAGGTGATATCAACAACAGCAGGTGGTTAATCCTCATCTTTCGAGGACGATATTTATTTTTAGTTAATTTCTTATATTTAGACTTTAGGGTTAGCTTGGTGCTTTTTCCAGCAACTTATCATTAGTAGATCGCTTTCAGAAATATAATTAGATCATCAGTATTGTATTTTTTTCTAGATGTATTGACTATTGTCAACTCAGTTTTCGTGATTTTATTTATTCAAAGCTTCCGCTAATGATTACTCAGTTTACCAGTGTTATGATAGACCATGGTTTGGCTTGGGGTTACTTGTAACTCCAAGTACTGTGTCTCTTCCAGGGTATAGATACGGGTCATCACAAACATGGTATCAGATCACTAGGTTTAGGGTATCCTAGGATGTTTGAAAGCCGCGTCAAGTAGAGTACTTTTCATGGGTGTGAAGAATGCAACACTTATGACGGGGCTACAGGACGTTATTAGGAAAACTCCCTTTTGTTCATACTCCTTATCGTCCGTTGAAGTTCAGTTCAAAAACGTTCTTCTAACTTGTGCTTTATTTCATATCAGTGAAACTATGCCTCCATGATGAGGAAGAGGAAGAAGGCCTAACAACGCTAGCAGACCTGCCCCACTAGCTCCAGCAACCCCCTTGGATGACCAAGTGTCCTCAGCAGAATTCAGAGCGGCAATCCAGCTGCTGCCTCAGATGGTCACAAACCAAGTGAACCAGAAGGTGGTTCTGGTGAACTCAAATGGGTCCGCAGCAGTTGTTAGGGTTCGGGACTTCACCCGAATGAACCCTTCAACCTTTCATTGATCCAAGGCGGGAGAGGACCAACACGAGTTCATGGATGAGGTGCGGAAGATCACCCAGATTATGGGTGTTAGTTCCGCAGAGAGTGCTGATCTAGCCGCCTACTAGTGGAAAGGGGTGGAACAAATCTGGTATGATCAATGGAATGAAGGGAGACCAGCAGGAGCAGAACCGGTGGAGTAGGAAGAGTTCACCACAGCATTCCTAGACAGATTCTTCCCCCGAGACTTGAGGGAAGCTAAGGTCGCATAGTTCTTGAACATAAAACAGGGTAACAGGCCGTGGAGGAGTATGCATTGGAGTTCACGCGGTTATCAAGGTATGCTCCAGAGATAGTAGCTGAGCCAAGGGCTCGTACGCTTAAATTCGTCAACAGGATAGCAAACCTAGTACTTCAGGTGTGTAGGATCGCAATGCTCATAAAGGATATTGACCTCTCCAGCCTCAACGTTCATGCCCAACAGATTGAGGCAGAAATGTTGAAAGATATAGAGCGGGAGAATAAGCGGGCAGAACTAGTCAATGAGATTATGGACACCAGAGGTCTTCCAGTAGTAGCAGCTCATAGCAGAAGCAGAGGAATCCAACACTCACTTTAGCCAGCGCCCCTGCTTTCTGATCCCGCGAGGATCGGAAGGGTGGAGCATCTGGCTCTCAGTCCCAAAGTCACAACGCCAGCAACCGTTATCAAGCTTGCCCTAAGTTTTGCAAGAATCATCCAGTTGAATGCCTCATGGGCAAAGAGGGTTTCTTTAGGTGTAGAAAGCTAGGTCACTGGCTAAGGGAATGTTTGTTAGTAGGGGAGATAACAGTCTACCACTTCAGCAGCTCCAGCAGACCGACTAGCTCACCAGGCCAACATATCAGGTATAGATGGTGGTCAGCGCCAAAACTACTTTTATGGTTTGTCCTTTTGTCAGGATCAGGAGAGCTTATCTAACCTGGTCACGGGCATGTTACGTGTCTTCCACATAGATGTGTATGCCCTACTAGATCTAGGAGCCATACTCATTCGTTACTCCCTATGTACTTGTCAAGTTTGAAATCAGTCCAAAAGTCCTCTCAAAACCATTCTTAGTTCTACCCCAATTGGTGATTCAGTTATAGCCAACCGGGTGTATTGAAACTGCCCAGTCTCAATATTGAATAAGGTCATTCTAGCTGATCTAGTAGAGTTAGACATGGTCGATTTTGATCTAATTCTTGGCATGGATTGGTTACACTCTGGTTATGCCTTAGCCGACTGTAGAACTAGAGTAGTAAGATTTTAGTTCCCTAATAAGCCAATTCTAGAGTGGATAGGCAGAATTTGAGCTCCTAAGAGTCGGTTTATTTCCTTCCTTAAGGCAAGGAAGCTCATTACTAAAGGGTGCATTTATCACCTAGTTCGGGTAAAAGATTCCAGCTCTGAGACCCCAACAATCTAGTCAGTCCAATTGTCAGCGAGTTCCCTGACGTGTTTCCTGAAGATCTTCCCAGAGTCCCTCCCGAGTGGGAAATAGACTTCGGCATAGGCCTTCATCCAAACACTCAACCCATCTACATTCCTCCTTAATGAATAGCTCCAGCTGAGCTTAAGGAGTTGAAGGAGCAACTAAAAGACCTTCTTGATAAAGGTTTCATCAAGCCCAGCATCTCTCCATGGGGTGATCCAGTGTTATTCATGCATAAGAAAGATGGTACTCTCAGAATGTGAATCGATTACCGTAAACTGAACAAAGTTACAGTTAAGAACAAGTATCCTCTACCCAGTTTTGACGACTTGTTCAATTAGCTTCAAGGAGCCAGTTACTTTTCCATGGAATATCTCGGGTCGGGGTATCATTAGCTTAGGGTTAGAGAATGTGACATACCGAAAACAACCTTAAGAACTCGGTATGATCACTATGAATTCGTGGTTATGTCCTTTGGACTAACTAATGCCCCTATAGCCTTCACAGACCTGATGAACAGGTTTTCAAGCAGTATATAGACATGTTCGTCATAATGTTCACTGATGGCATTCTGGAATACTATAGAAACAAGGAGGAACATGCTAACTATTTGAGAATAGTGCTACAGATGCTCAGAGACCACTAGTTGTTTGCTAAATTCAGTAGATGTGAATTTTGGTTGAAGTCTATGACTTTCCTTGGTCACGTGGTCTCGGGTGAGGGTATTCAGGTAGATCCTTATAAGATAGCAGCAGTGAAAAATTAGCGACAACCTACTTCCTCAATTGATATCAAAATTTTTCTAGGTCTAGCCTATTATTATCGACACTTTGTAAAAAGATTTTCTCTATCGCTTCTCCTTTAACAAAGTTAAGAAGAACAAGGTGAAGTTTGAGTTATCAGATGCATGTGAGAAGAGTTTTCAGGAGTTGAATAATTGACTCACTACCACTCTAGTTTTAACCTTACCACAAGGAACATATGGGTTCGTGGTATATTGCGACGCTTCCAGAGTTGGACTCGGTTGATTTCTGATGCAGTGAGGTAAGGTGATAGCTTACACCTCTAGACAGCTCAAGGTTCATGACTCATGATCTTGATTTGGTAGTGGTGGTGTTTTCTTTGAAGATATGGAGGCATTATCTTTATGGAGCTCATGTGGATGTTTTCACCAACCAAAAGATCCTTTAGTATGTGTTCAGTAAGAAAGACTTGAATCGTCGTCAGAGAAGGTGGTTGGAGCTACTAAAGGATTACTGCATGAGTGTGCTATACCACTCAGGCAAGGCCAATGTGGTGGCTGATGCCCTAAGCAGGATGTCCATAGGGAGCGTGGCTCATGTTGAAGAGAGTAGAAAAGAACTTGCAAAGGATATTCACATATTAGCTCGGTTAGGAGTGCAGTTGGTTGAATCAGCTGAGGGTATAGTAGTAATGCAAAGTGGGTCAGATTCCTCGTTAGCGGTTGAAGTTAAGTCAAGGCTGGATAAAGATCCCATAGTTATTAAGCTAAAAGAAGTAGTTCTTAGAAAAGAAGTGGAGGCTTTCTCCAAAGGGGGAGATGGTGTGCTATGTTACTAGGGAAGACTATGTGTACCGGATGTAGGTGACTTGAGAAAACAAATACTGACGGAAGCACAGAGTTCTATATATTTTATCCACCTAGATGCCACTAAGATGTACCGTGATATATGGGATATTTACTGGTGGAACAACATGAAAAGAGACATTGCTGAATTTGTGGCTAAGTGCCCAAACTGCCAGCAGGTTAAGGCGGAACATCAGATACCTTGAGGTATGACTTGGGATATCAGCATACCCACCTGGAAGTAGGAAGAAGTGAATATGGACTTTAATATAGGTCTACCTCATACTTGCCGGCAACATGACTCAATTTCGGTGATAGTAGATCGGATGCCCAAGTCAGCATATTTCCTCCCAGTTAGAACTATAGACTCAACTGAGGATTATGCTAGGCTATACATCCAAAAGTTAGTCATATTGCATTGAGTGCCCTTTTTCCATTATTATAGACAGAGGTACCCCATTCACCTCGCATTTTTGGAAGTCATTTCAGAATGGACTCGGTACTCAGGTCAAGCTCGGCATAACTTTTCACCCTTAGACAGATGGAAAAGCTGAGCGGACTATTCAGACCTTCGAATATACGCTTAGAGCTTGTGTTCAATTTCAAGGGCAGTTGGGATGATCACTTGCCTTTCATTGAGTTTGCGTGCAACAACAGCTACCACCTAGTATTTAGATGGCCCCATTTGAGGAATTATATGGTTGGAGGTGTAGGTCTCCTATAGGGTTGCTTGAGGTTAATGAAGCTACCTTGATAGGGAAAAACTCAATTTAGAAGTTATGCAGAAGGTGCAACTTATCAGGGAATGTTTGAAAACAGCGAAAAGCTAATAGAAATCTTATGCTGATGTAAGGAGAAGAGTTTTAGAGTTTGTTGTAGATGATTGGGTTTAGCTAAAAATTTCACCTATGAAAGAGGTGATGAGGTTTGGAAAGAAAGGGAAACTCAATCCGAGGTATGTGGGACCCTACAAGATTTTGAGGTCAATTGGCAGTGTGGCATATGAGTTAGAATTCCTCTCGGAGTTAGCATCGGTGCACCCAGTATTCCATGTGTCACTATTGAAGAAGTGCATCGGTGATCTGATTTTAGTTGTACCACTAAAAAACATGGGACTGAAGTATAATCTCTCTTACGAAGAGGTCCCAGTTCAGATCCTAGACCGTCAGTTCATAAGCTGAGAAACAAGGAAGTTGCTTCAGTAAAAGTCTTGTGGAGGAACCAACTAGTTGAGGGAGCCACATAGGAGGCAGAAGCAGACATGATGGCTAAATACCCTTATTTATTCCCTTACAATTTAGTTCCAGCATCAAGTACTAAATTCCTCCTCAATACTTTGTTTAGTTCCATACTCATCAGCTGTATTTAGATTTTCAATATGCATCCTATTTGCATCAACGAAGTTAGCATGGTTAAGTAAGTTTGGAATAAGTCATTCCTTCAGAAATCAGTTCTTAGTCTCAGTCTAGGAATTGCAGCTCTTTTCCCAGTTTTCCAGTAGTCTTAACCTTCATTCAAGGACGAATGATCCCAAGGGGGAAATATCATAACATCCTAAAACTTTCCTAGACCAATCTCAGACCTTGCATGAAAAACCAGGGGAAACCAGAATATTTATCACAAAATGACCAAGAAAACAGATTGTGGTCACCTCTAACAGTTTGTTGTCTGAGTCTTTGTTAGCTCGGCGAAATTTCCCTCCGGGAACCAACGAGGCATAGGATGACTTGTTAGAAGAAGTAACGAGTCGTCCTATCATCCGTTGCATCAAAAGTTCAGAAACCTACCTAACATCTCTTAGAAAGAATTGGTGGAACTAACGACCCATGTTTCCTACCAATGAGTCATTGCTACCACCCGTAATAAAATCCCAGGTCCTAACAGTGTTGACCATGAGTTGATGCAACGACCCGTTGGTTCTACCAATGAGTCGTTGTGTTGCCCATTGTCTTAGGGCCTAGATTTCCCCTGCCAGTGACAACGAGAGGTACCAATGACCCATTGGTTCTCCCTATGAGTCATGGTATCCCCCGTGGTCTCATTCTAGTAAGACCAAGATTTAGGCCCAAGACCAACAACTGGTCCCAACGAGTCATGGTATCATCCAACAACTCGTTGAGCCACCCGTTGGTCCCTATAGGACAGTTTTTTAGATTTTCTCCTAGGGTTATTTTAGTAACTTATCACCTTTTTAATCTCTAAAGTACATCATTTTTTATTGTATTCAGGGGATTTAGAGGGATAATAAACCTTTATACTTCATTCCTCTCATTCCCTCAGAAGTCAGAATGTAGAACTTTTCCAAAACGCACAGAGTAGAAGCAAGGGTTCAACTTTTATTCTAACATCTTCTAAAGGGTTTCCCTGGGGTTTTCACCACCAGGTATGTGAGAATTTAACGAGGGAATTGTCCTTCCCTTGGGCCCCAAAATCCATCTAAATTTTCTTATCAGGTCTAGGCCGTAAGTTTCGAATATGAATAAATTTTCAGCCAGATTCCAACTATATCATGTGGAGTATTGGTCATGTTAATTGTTACTATATTTTCATTACCTATCTATCATGTTGATACTTGTTCTTGTAAAGATGGTTTGATCCGTAGCTTTGAATGCAGTAAATTAGAGTCTTGCATAATTGATTACTTGTTCATGTTGCTTGATTCTATCAGTGTTGGGATTCCCATGTTATTAATATCAGTTGAAATCTCATTCAGTTTCATGCTAGTCCAGTTTTAGTTAGAATATTATCGTACTCAGTATTTTCAAAAATGTCTGCTGATCAGTTTCACTATAGTCTTTTCTTGAGGTGTCAGTAGCACCTCTTAAATATCAGTTATCAGACTCAATTATCAGTTATCAGATATTAGTTTGTTCTTTTGGAGGTTACAACGCTTCCAGATAAGCAGCTCTGGCCAGTCATAGAACATCAGTTATAGAATCTGGTCTGATAAAACTCTGAGGGTACTTCCACATAAGTATGTCTGTTTTAGCCTTGGACCCCAGTTTCGAGTTATCAACTTAGCAGTCAGATTAGGACTATCTAGTGGGAGTAGGACTTAGAACCGAGTGAACTTGGGTTCCAGTGCATCCAGGTTCCCAGAACTATGTTACCACCATAGGTTATTTTATTAGCCCTATGGCCCCAGATTTGTGATCACCCAGTTCATGCCTTTATACCCTAACAAGGTATACTGGGTCCTATCGATGGGGCATATACATCGAACTCCATGTCTAGCTCACGTGGTTATATGTCAGTTCTAGACTCTCTCACTAGTCAATATAGTTTCAGTTAGCTCAGTTAAGTTTAGTTCAATTTAGCTTAGATCCTATCTCAAATTCAGGAAATGTCTATAACCATCAACCAGGGTCATTATTCACCATATTAGTTATATCTTAGTTTTTCAGTTTTCAGTATTTCAGTTGGTCATTTCATGTCATCTCAGTTTAGTTACTCTCGCTTTCATGTTTATTATATCTCTCGCTTTCTTAGTACATTTCAAGTACTAACACATACCTTCAGTCTTGTATCATATCATGATATAGGTGCAGGTTCTCAGCCCCAACATTGTTAGTAGATTCCTTCAAGCGATATCTGTAGCAGTAGTTGGTAAGCCCATATCTTTCAAGGACTATATTTGTTTTTATTTACTCTTTTACAATTATACTTTAGAGTTAGCTGGGGGCTTTTCCCAAAAACTCATCATTAGTATATGGCTTTCATATATAGATTCAGATCATCAGTATTGTATATTTTACCCGATGTATTAACTCTTGTCAACTCAGTTTTTTTGAATGATTTTATTTATTCAAAGCTTCCGCTTATGACTACTCCGTTTACTAGTGTTATGATAGACCATGGGTTGGTTTGGGGTTACTTGTGACTCTAAGTACCGTGTCTCATCCAGGGTATAGATTCAGGTTGTGACACTCATGCCCGAATTTCTCCTCAAGTTCATGAATTCAAGTTCTAATTCAATTATATCATTTTATAGGGTTTTAAGCCAATTTCATGAAATTCTCTATGATATGTTTATGGGTCAAATACCCTCATTTTCCAAAGCATGTTTTAAGTTTAATGGGTAGATTTTATACACAATTTGAATATAAGTTCATGATTTCAAGTTATTAGAAATTATGCCCTATTATGCATGTTTTATGAAAACTCAACCTTATGATTCATGATTTCAAATAAGATGTGATATCTAGTATGAATGAATGTTTATAAACTTCTCATTTATGAATCCATAATTTTGGCTTTTGAATCCTATTTCAAGTATGCATGATTTTATAATTTGGCACACCCACACAAGTTAAGTATGTTTTCATGATTTAAGATCAACTTATCATATGTTTTGTAGTCAAGACTCCAAATGAAGCTTATGATATGTTTTGCAGTCAAGGTCCCAATGTTTAGGTTTTAGATTATGCATGTAATTATGATTTAAACTTCATTGAAAAAATGATGGGAGCACTATGCATGTTTTTGGGGGTATTGTCTAGCACAGAGTAGGCTTGGGGTTCCAAGGTTCTGATATCAAAAATACGCATCAACATAGGTATATATACATTTTTGGGACCTCTCAAGAGAGTTTTCCCCAGCACCCAAGGGGCCTCAACTTGTTATAGATATCATGATATCGTCCTTAGCTCTAACAAAGATTTTGATGGGTCTTCCCACTTGAGTGTGATAGGGCATCACATAAGCTCTATCTTGATGGTGTTAGTTATGACTAGTCTCCCATTGTTCCTCATGATTTTAGTTACTCATGTTCATGACTTATAATGTCATGTTTTATAGCATATTTGATCCAATGATCAGTTTATCAACTGTTACCTATGATTTTCTACATGACAAGTCATATGATTTATATTTTTAATCTTGGTCACTAGGTTCAGATATAATAATCAGCTTATGACTATGTATATCTCAGATTTAGTTTTCAGCATCAAGTCCTTACTCTCTTAATCTAATGATTTATATTATATGCATGATTTCAGTTAACACTTGCTAAGCATGATTTACTTACCTTACATAAACAATACATTAAAAGTACTAACCGCATAATCTATGTTATATCATTTCATGATATAGGTTCAGGTGATCCAGTTCAGTCTCATCGATAGCTCTCTTCCTTAAACGGCTCAGTCCAACGCTTCCTTGGGTGAGTCCTCACTGTTCGAGGGAATCTATCATTTCAGTTTTATGTTTTTGGTTTGTTTCAGACTTGGAGATAGCTGGGGGCTTGTCTCAGCATCTCATCAGTTAGTAGAGGCTTTTCAGACATAGACTAGCATGCTCAGCTTGAGATGTGTCAATGTGATGTTATCATTTGATATATGTTATGTTAATCAGAATTTATCTTATTCATGTTTATGTTATCATTTTATGCTTTAATATATGCTCTTTAGTTGCTATTTTCATGTCATGGGTCGACTTGAGGCCATTCGTGGTTCTAGATCTCATGTCTCGGTTAGAGGTCACAGCTCATGTCATGACAAACTTGGTATTAGAGCCAAGGTTTAGCGTGTCCTAGGGTGTCAAAAAGCAGCATCGAGTAAATCTTTTTAATGGGTGTGAAGCACGCCACACTTATGGGGAAGAGGCTACAAGACGTTTTAGGAAATTTCCCTTCTTTCATGATATATGTCCTGCGATGAAGTATCTCTCTATCCTTGTAACTCGGCTATACATGTTTATAGAAATATGCCTCCACGGTGTGTGAATGGTAGAAGGAATGGCAACAGAAATGGCCATGAAAAAGGCAATGGAGATGGGCATCAGCAAGCCCTGCTAGCAAAAGTAGATCCTTTACCTGAGCAGGTCACTGATGCAAAATTTAGAGTGGCAGTCTAGATGTTGGCACAAGCTATGAACATTCAGGTCATCCAGCAGGAAGTGCCCCATGTTCCTCATAATAGGAACATAGAAGCGGCTAGAGTTCGAGACATTCTCAAGATGAAAACACCTAAATTCCTGGGGTTAAAAGTGGATAAGGACCCTTATGAGTTTATTGAGAAGGTGCAAAAGATCACCCAGATTATGAGGGTGACTAGAGAGGAGAGTGTAGACGTAGTCTCCTATTAGCTGATGGGGGCTTCTTACATATGGTAGCACCACTGGGATGAGTTCATGACTGCCTTCTTGGATAGGGTTTTTCCTATAGAGTTGAGGGATGCGAAGGTGGAGGAGTTTTTCAACTTGAAGCAACACCAAAGGAATGTCTAAGAGTATGTATTGGAGATTACTCGGCTGTCTAAGTATGCGCCAGAGATGGTTGCGGATTAGATGACTCGTATGAGAAAGTTTGTGAATGGCGTATTAGATTCGCTGGTCAAGCAGTGTAAGACTGCTATGCTGCATAGTGACCTAGATTTCTCGTAGTTGGTCATATACTCCCAACAGATAGAGGAGGAATAGATGAAGGAGAAGGAGAGATAGGCCAAGAGGGCCAAAAATGGGGACTGATGGAAAATTCCAGCAGAGGTCTGGTGGTGCACATCGCCAGCTGTCCCACCATAGGTCGTCAGCCCCAGCACAATCATTAGTAGTGTTCTGTCTTGACCTGGGTGTGATCATAGGGGTAGAGCATCAAGTCAAGAGGTTAGGGGAGCATGTTAGGAGAGCTCAACATTCTAGTTTGCGGGATATGTGGTAGGAGGCATACCGGAGAGTGCTTTGTGGGTTCAGGCACATGCTTCGGGTGTTGGAAGCCTAGATATCTTCTTATAGATTTCCCTTCAGCCAGACAGGGCCATAGTAGAGGTCATGACCCAGCCACCTATCCAACAGATCTAGCAGCATGCTCAGCTTAGCAGGGTGCATCCATTAGTGCAGGTGGTGGCCAGTGTTAGAATAGATTTTATGCACTATCATCTCGTCAGGAGCAGGAGGTCTCTCCCAATGTGCTCACTAGTACGTTATGAGTATTCCGTCTTGATGTGTATGAATATTTAGATAAAGGGGCTACCTTATCTTTTGTGACTGATGAGTTGGTAATTTACCAACTCATTAGGCGTTTGAGCATGAGCTTTAGCTTAGTTTTCAAGTCATTTAGATGAATTTTATGCCATTTTTGCCTCTTTATGTGCATATATCTTAGTTGAAGAGAAAAAGAAAGAAGTGGAGTAAAAAGAATGAAATCAGGTGAAACCCGACGCTACACTAGAGGACACTGGTGAAAAGCCTGGTCAAACGCAGATGACCACTGACTTGAGGATAATATGCAATCGGCGGTCGTAGACATAAATCGACGACTCGTCGGTTTACTCGCCTACAGGTTCTTGCATTTTCTAGAATGAGGAGTAAATGAATTGGCGGATCTCGGATGAAGGCTGGCGAACCGCTGAAGGTATCACCGAATGGTTCTGAGAATCACTGGATGTGCAGTAATGATGGACGGCGGTTCGCGCAACGCAACCGACGAACTGTCAGCTCGCCCGCAAATGAAAAAATTCCTGAACAGGGGAAATTACATCCAGAACTAGAAAAAGAGGAGATTAGTTTCCCTGATTTTCTATATAGTCTAGAAAAAAGTACTCTGTACAGAATTGCTATACTTTTTAGCTTTTGGAAGATTCATTTGGCCTTGAAAAAGAGAAGAACTCCATTGGAGTAGACTGTTGAATATTGCTTTTCTTATTTTCTTCTTCTTCCATTAGCAAGGTATAACCATTGTTACATATATATTTTGAGTTTGATTTTGCTTGCTCTTACTAATGAAATCATTGAATTTATTGATGAATATACTCTTTAGTTTCTTAATCATGAGTAGCTAAATCATCAACTAGAGGTGTGTTATGATGGGTGCTTTAACAAATTGGGTATTGCTAGATTCATCTTAATATTGCTTAATTAGTGTAAATCTATTGAGTTCTCTCAAATTTATAATTGATGATCCATAGTTGCAAATGTGGGTTTACTTTTCTTACTTGATATAGCTTGAAAAAGAAGAATTCAAGTATTGGGAGAGAATTTGATGGTGGGAATGGATCTGATTGTGTGGATTTGGGCTAGAAATAGAAAAAACCCATGTTCATAATCCTAATCAGTAGTTGATCGCTTGAAATAGCTCTGTTATTAACCAAAACTTTATTAGGTTAATCGAATCGTGTCTTGAGGTTCGATAGGACTCAAGAGAAAAGCATTCATGAGGTTAAAAACATAAGGTGCCATCTCGTCCATAGTTATTTACACATATTCGCAATGATTTCATGAGCTAGCTGTAATAGCACGTAAGTTCCTAATCCTTACCATTCCAAGCATGCAGGTTTAGAGTATTTCCTTGAAGATCAAGCTTTAGAAATTCCCCAATTCCTTCTCCAAATCATTTTGGCTTTCAAAGGAGAGTGAAAGATCAAATTACCAAGGTATTTAGGGTTCTGAATGAGAGTTCCTCTTTACTCTCATGCCCACTTCCTCTCTATGTTCATGAATTCAAGTATTAAGCTAAATTTGATGGTCTTAAGGGGTTTTAAGCCCAAGTTCATAGAATTCTCTTTGATTTGATTATGGGTCAATTTCCTCCATGTTCTAAATGTTGTTCCAAGATCCATGGGAAAATTTATATGTAAATTGATTATTTATTTTATGGTTTCAAATCTTAATCAATCTATGCCCAATTAGGAGAGGTTTCATAAAAAGTAAAGTTATGATTCTATCATGATTTTCATATTCCCAACCCTAAATGAAGATATTTATGATCATGATATGATTTCTCTTCAGGTACTCTTCATGGATTTATGAAAATCAAGTATACGAATTTTCACAAGTATGCATGTTTTTTATGATTTATGAACTTATGACTCTTCGCCAACTCACGGACCCTTATATATGGCTAATCATGTATTTCATATATGATCAAGAATGTTGTGATTTATTTGTCCATGAATTTCATGAATGGTTTCAAGATTACAATATGAGCCTCATGTGTATGTTTTTGGGAGCAGTGTCTAGCACCGACTAGACTCGACATTTAGGTAAACCCCGTGGTCTCAACACTACGTGACACCGTAGCTATATACATATATTATTAGATCCGCCGTTATATAACATCTTGCACATCCCATGCTTGGCAAGCCTAGGACGGCTCTTCCAACTTGAGCGGAAAGTTGGGGCATTATGTAAGCTTTATCATGATGGTGTTAGTTATGACAAGTTCTTCTATTGTTCCTCATGATTTATGCATGGCTATGTTTATGTTACTTTGTCTCAAGATATGTTTTATAAAGTATCTCTTATGACTAGCTTATGAATATTTTGAAAACCTTGATTCTTCATGTTTATAGTACGACATTTACTTCATGTATTGTCCTACTCTTACAAACTCTTATGTATTTTTAACTATTCATTTTACTTATCTTGCATACTCAGTACATTCAAAGTACTAACTGCATAATCTATTTTGTATCGTTTCATGATACAGGTCCGAGGGCTCAGTCTCGCCGCATCATTAGTCCTGCTTCCACCTCATACCTGATTAGGCAAACATTGGTGAGTCCTCATCCTTCGAGGACATTTAGATATCCATTGTTATGCTATTTCAGTTATAGGATTTTGTCAAGCTAGTTGGGGATGCTGTCCCATCAGATCATCAGTTATGTTAGAGGCTTTTCAAACAATATATAGAAAATCATCTTGTTGCGCCCCAGCACACGCGCAAGCATACGCAGTCGTAAAAGTAATACATCGACTATTGAAGAGCCTGATGCCGAACCCACATGGACTGGACTTATTTTAGCGAACATTCATGTTTAAGTGCTATATTAATTTTCACATGTTTTGTTTGGAGAGATTTTAAAGATTTGTATTTAAATCTAGTGGTGATCACAAAATAATCGGGGGACAATAATAAGAAGCATCTAGAGTTAAGGCCTAACAATCATGCAATGCTACCTTTCACAACGGTTCAAGTATATAAATTTCAGTTGTTGTCTCACAGAGTTAATATGCAGTGTTAATGGTCTCTCAAGCCTCTAAACAAAACAAACTAGTCTTACACCTACATCTAATCATTTAACCTAACTTAGCTTCACAACTACTTCTACGAGCGGTGATGTGACAATTCTAAGTCGGTGTCTAGCTATCCTCCCGTTTAAGCAACGCAAATTAGGTATAATTTATATCCTAACCGCCAATTCTATCTTAAAGACAAGAACTTGCTCCCTGTATTCTTTCGTTCTAACCTAGGGTTACTCTTTCAAGCTTTTTCCTACTTAAAAAAATCATTTTCATGGTGATCAAGCATAAAAACAACAATAATTAAAATGCAAGACAAAACAACAGCTAAAACTCAACCAAAAGATGAAAATCAAGAAATTACATTCGTATCATGTGGCCTCAACCCTAGAAGAAGAATTTTAGCCACTCACGTTCATAAAATTACTCTAAACATGTTTAAAGTAAAGTACTTACAAGAATGGTAAAAAAGAATGGAAGACTATGAACCCTAGGTTGAGTTTCTTTCGTTCTCCCTTCGCTCCTTTCTGTTTTTCTCAAAATATTTCGTGATAATGATCTTAGAAGCTAAACTTCCTATTTATATTAAATGAGAAATTTCAAAACCTGGCCATGGGTGAAATGCCTCTGTGACACGGACCTTGTCGTGCTAATTTGCCTCTATGACATGGAGCAAATGCGCACCTTCACTAGAATTCGACATCGACAGTTGCATGGGCGAGGGCCTTCAGTGTGGCACAGGGCTTGTCGCGCATCTCGTATGCCGCGACACAGGCTGGACAGGTAGATTGACTAGTGTTGCACGCTGCCTGTCGCGTGTGGCACAACACAGACGCACGCAGTTGCTTCTTTTCCTGCCCTCGAGCGCACACGCATGGGCATGACACGGAGCCTGTCGTGCAAGTCGACCGGTGTGGTACGCTTGGCTGTGCGGTAGGCTATTTCTTTATGCCATTTTGTGCAATTGTCATCCCAACTTAATCCAAAGTTCCTTCTTTCTCATGCATTGTCATATTAAGCCCATCTTTAACATTTTTCACCTACAAACAAGGGCTAATCATACTGGTTAGTTCATGCAAGAAATTATACAAAGTCACATGAGAATGTAATCAATTAAATTGAAAAACATGACTAAAACTAAGTTATAAAATAGCACTTGGACACATAAATATGCGCCACATCACATCTTGTCATTGTTGACTCTGTTTTAGTTTGATATGTGTGCATACTTCCGCTTCATCACGTTTTATTATTTCAGTTTTCATTTGTTGTATGTTCTTTTCTACTATGTTCATGCCATGAGTCGACTTGGAGCCTCTGGGGGGGTTACTTGTCACGTGTCTCTATCTGGGCCTATGTTTGGGTCATGACAAATATGGTATCATAAAATTAGTATTTGAAGTGTTGTAGGGTGTGTGAAAGCCGCATTAAGTGGAGTCTTTTTTATGGGTGTGAAGCGCGCCACACTTTTGACGAAGAGTCTATGAAATGTTTTAGGAAACTTCCCTTCTTTCATGATCTATGTCATGCGATGAAATATCTCTCTATCCTTCTAACTCGTGTTATACGGGTTTGCAGACTCATGCCTCCTCGTCGAGTTAATGGAAGGAGAAATGGAAATGGAAATGGCCATGAGAATGCCAATGTGGATGGTCACCAGCAGGCCCCACCATCCCCCGAGTATCATGTGCCCGAGCAGGTTACCCATGTAGAGTTTAGGGCAGCCATCCAGATGATGGCACAGGTTTTGACCAACCAAGTCAACCAACAGGCGGTAGCGCATGTTCCCCAGAATGGGAATGCGACAGCAGCCAGAGTCAGGGACTTTCTCAGGATGAACCCTCTAGAGTTCCTTGGATCGAAGGTGGGCAAGGATCCACACGAATTTATTGATGAGATCTAGAAGATCACCTAGATTATGGGGGTGATGGGGGAGGAGTGCACAGACCTAGCCTTTTATTAGTTGAAAGGGGTTGCACATATATGGTTTAGATAGTATATGGATATTAGAGTAGTTTGAACAAGTCCCATTGGTTGGGATGAGTTTCTCACCGCATTCTTGGATCGATTCTTTCCCCGTGAGATGAGGGAGATCAAGATAGCTGGGTTTGTGAACCTGAGGTGGAATAATATGAAATTCCAGGAGTATGCTTTGTAGTTCACCCATTTATCTAATTATGAAACATAGATGGTGGCTGATCAAAGGGCTCGGGTGGGTAGGTTTGTGCACCGAGTAGCGGACTACCTAGTCAAGGATTGTAGGGACCGCTATGCTTCATCAGGACATCAATTTTTCTCAATTGGTTTTGTACGCCCAATAGATGGAGGCGGTGCATTTTAGAGAGAGAGGCCAAGAGGGTTAGGATAGATATTTATGGGTTCCCCTAGTAAAGATCGGGAGGCAGACATCATCAGCAGTCCCATCAGAGGTCATTAGCTCCAGCGCCATCATCGGCCTGTGCTCTGTCTAGATCGTAGGATGAGAAAAGGATTACATTATTTGGCTCGTGGAGACAGAGGAGCATGCATATAGAGAGTACCTTTCCGGTCAGCTGGATATTTTGCAAGAATCACATAGGGGAGTGCTTGATTTGATCAGATATCTGTTTTGGGTGCGATACTCTCAGGCACAGGCGCCGGAGTGTCCATTGGCTAGGGAATATAATGGTAGGGACCGTACTTAGGCTAATAGTATAGTAATAGCACCATCACGCCTAGCTCAGTAGGGTGCTTCCACCAGTGCAGGTGGTGGCTAGCGCCATAACAAGTTTTATTCCTTTGCATCTCGTCAGGAGCAGGAGACTTCACCTGATGTGGTCACTGGTATGTTACGAGTATTCCACTTTGATGTATATTCATTGTTAGACCCAGGGGATACTTATCTAATATGACGCCCTATGATGCTAATAGTTTTGGAGTCGGTCTTGAAATCCTATCAGAACCCTTCTCAGTCATTACACCAATCGGTGATTAAGTTATAGCTCGATGGGTATACAAAAATTGCCTTATCATAGTCCTTCAAAAAGTAATCTCAGCAGATTTAGTAGAGCTATCCATGAAAGATTTTGATGTTAGCTTCATCATGGATTGGCTACATGCATGTTATGCCTGAGTAAATTGCAGAACCCGTGCAGCAGAGTTCTGATTTTCGGGTGAGCCAGTCGTAGAGTAGAAAGGTAGTTCAGCCGTGCTTGTAGGTCATTTTATTCCCTATCTTAAGGCCATAAAGATGATTTCTAAGGGTTGCGTGTACCATATAGTTAGGATTAAGGATGCTATGTACGAAACCCTAACTATCCAGTCAGTTCCTATAGTTTCCGAATATCCAGAAGTGTTTCCAGATGATTTACCAGGAATTCCTCCCAAGTGGGAGATCTATTTTTGTATTGACCTTCTTCCCAATACAAAGCCTATATTAATTCCTCCTTACAGAATATCCCCAGCTGAGCTAAAGGAGTTGAAGGAGCAGTTGAAGGATCTCTTAGACAAGGGTTTCATCAGACCTAGCAAGTCCCCGTGGGGTGCACTAGTTCTCTTTGTCAATAAGAAGGATGGTTGCCTTCGGAAGTGCGTTGACTATCGGCAGTTGAACAATGTCATGGTAAAGAATAGGTATCCCCTCCCCAGAATAGATGAGTTGTTTGACCAGCTTCAGGGTGCCAAGTGTTTTCCAAAGATAGACCTCAGATCCGGATGTCATCAGCTTAGGGTTAGAGAGAGTGACATCCTGAAGATAGTCTTCAAGACTCTGTATGGTCACTATGAGTTTGTAGTGATGTCTTTTGGACTAACGAATGCTCCTGCAACTTTTATGGATTTAATGAACAGGGTGTTGAAGTCGTATTTGGACATGTTCGTGATTGTGTTCATAGATGATATTCTCATATACTCTCGGAGAATGGAGGAGCATACCGCTCATTTGAGGGTGGTGCTATAGACTCTTAAGGATCACCAGTTGTATGCTAAATTCAGCAAGTGTGAGTGTTGGTAAAACTTGGTAGCATTTTTGGGTCATGTGGTATCAAGTGAGAGTGTACAGATGGACTCTCAAAAGATAGAAGCTGTGAAGAATTGGTCTAGATTAGTTAGTCCTTCAGATATCAGGAGTTTGTTGTGGTTAGCTGGTTACTACTGGAGTTATGTTGATGGTTTTTCATCCATTGCGGAATCGTTGACTAAGTTGACCCAGATGAAGTAAAGTTTCAATTGTCGGAGGCTTGTGAGAAGAGCTTCCAAGAATTGAAGACTCGACTCACCTTAGCACCAGTGTTGACTTCACCTGAGGGTACCGATGGGGTTTTGGTTTATTGTGATGCCTCAAGGATCGTCCTTGGTTTTGTACTAATGCAGCGTGGTAAGGTTATACCCCATGCTTCTAGACAACTGAAAGTTCATGAAAAGAACTATCCGACTCATGACCTCGAGTTGGTAGTGGTAGTATCTGCCTTGATGATTTGGAGACCCTATCTTTATGGGGTCCATGTGGATGTGTTTACGGACCACAAAGCCTATAATATGTTCTTAACTAGAAGGATCTAAATCTACATCAAAGGAGGTGGTTGGAGCTTCTTAAGGAGTAAGATATGAGTGTTCTTTATCTATCAGGCAAGGCTAATATAGTGGAAGACGCTATTAGCAAGATTTTTATTGAGTGTGTGTCCCATGTAGCTGAGGAGAGGAAAGAGTTAGCGAAGGATGTGCATCGGCTTGCATGATTAGGAGTTCGTCTTGTTGACTCAGCATATGGTGGTGTCATCGTATAGAATAGATCAGAATATTCCTTTGTGACTGAATCAAAGCCTAGAAAAAACGAGNCCGTTCAGGACACTATTCTTGATAAATATTCCGGTGGTGTCATCGTATAGAATAGATCAGAATATTCCTTTGTGACTGAATCAAAGCCTAGAAAAAACGAGGATCCTATTTTGGTAAAGTTGAAGGAAGTTTTTCAGAATCAGAAATGAAGGTTTTCTCCTAAGGGGGAGATGGTGTACTACGATATCAAGGTCGTTTATGTGTACCGGGTGTTGATGACTTGAGGGAGCAGATGTTGCATGAGGCTCATGGTTCTAGATATTCCATACATCCAGATGCCACAAAGATGTACCATGACCTATGGGAAATTTATTGGTGGAATTGCATGAAAAAGGACATAACAGAGTTTGTGGCTAAGTGTTCAAATTGTCAACAGGTGAAAGTTGAGCATCAAAGACCTGGAGGTGTGCTTCAAGGCCTTAGTATCCCTAGTAGGAAGTGGGAGGAATCAATATGTACTTCATTATAGGGTTTCCTCGTACTCGTCAACAGTATGATTCTTTTTGGATTGTTGTAGATAGGTTGACTAAAGAAGCTCATTTCTACCGGTCAAGACTACCGACTCAGTGGAGGATTATGCTAAATTGTATAATCGAGAGTTACTTCGGTTTCATGGGTGCCCTTGTCCATCATATGAAATAGAAGTACTCAGTTTACCTCGATGTTTTGGAGATTGTTTCAGAAGGGACTTGGTACTAAGCTCAAGCTTAGCACAACTTTTCACCCGCAAACAGATGGTCAGGCTAAACGGACAATTCAGACTCTTGAGGATATGTTAAGTGTGTGTGTGGTTGATTCCAAGGGTAGTTTGGATGATCATTTACCTCTCATCGAGTTTGCATATAACAACAGTTACCATTCTAGCATTCAGATGGCTCCATTTGAGGCTCTTTATGGGCAGAGATGTATATCCCGTATTGGTTGGTTCGAAGTCGGTGAAGCTACATTGATAGGACCAAATTCAGTTCATGAGGAAATGTTCAGCTTAGAAGGGAAAGGTTGAGAACAACTCAAAGTCGCTAGAAGTCCAATGAGAATGTGAGGAGGAGAGAATTTGAGGTCAAAGTTGATGATTGGGTATTTTTGAAGGTGTCTCCTATGAAGGGAGTGATGAGGTTCAGAAAGAAGGGAAACTTAGTCCCTGTTATGTTCGTCCATACCGAATTGTGATAGGTGTTGGCTAATGTGGCTTATGAGTTGGAAATTCCCTCATAATTGGCTTCAATACATCTAGTTTTCCATGTATCGCTTTTGAAGAAGTGCATGGATAATCCAACATTGATTGTACCAGAGAGCGTGAGTGTGAAGGAAAGTCTTAGTTATAAGTATGTGTCAGTTGAGATCCTTGATCGTCAAGTTCAGAAGCTAAGAAACAAGGAGGTAGCTTCAGTGAAGGTTTTTTGGAGAAATTAGCAAGTCGAGGGTGCTATGTGGGAAGCCTAAGCGCATATGATGACTAGATACCCACATCAATTCCATTTCACTTTAGTTCCAGCTTGAGATACCATTTCACTATCTCTTAAAATCTAATCTAATTGAACTCCCTAAAAAAGAACAGAAAAGACTGTTTATACTAAGTCTCTAAAAAAATAAATTTAATTCAAATTCAAATTCAAAGAGTCCAAGTTCAAAGAGATAGACCGTCCTTTAGAAAGATGATCTGCATGTAGAACTGGCACTTGGTTTTGGTGTTTTACCTGGCCTCCTCCTTCTTTTGATTTATGAACCGTCTTATGAAAAGACGATCTTCACATTGAACCGTTAACTGTTTCAGAGTTTTTCTTGACTTCAATCCATTATATGATTGACGGACTGTCATTTGAGAAGACCATGCATATCTTGAATTGTTAGCTGCATACCACTTGGTGGTGTTCTCTAGATCACAAGGCTATTAAAGATACATACAATATATTAAAAGTGCGGTCCGTCTCTTGCTCAAATTCTGGCAAACATTAGCGATTTCAATGTCTCCTTCTATCAACTCATTAGGTTCTTAAAACTTTTACAAATTGAGTTATTTTCGAATTAAATTAGTACTTAAAGTGATGAAAAACTTCATCAAAGAAGTACAAATGTATCACAAAATTCTGACACATCTTGGACAAGCTATCATCATGCTATGCTATGCTATTTTCGAACAAAAGTTGTGAGATTCCTATTTCTAAATGAACTTATCCAAGAATGGATGGGTGATTCGATAGTATATATAGGGAGTTTTATATTTTATCTTAAGGATGGAAAGCAATTTCCAAGGGATGTATTTACCACTTACTCTAAGTTAGAAATGCATATGCGAAGGCATTGACTCGTCAGTTCATACTAGTTGTGAACAAATATCCAAATTTCCAGACAAACTTGTTGGCATCCCTCTTCATAAGGAGATTGACTGTAGAATTAATGTACTTTCGAACACCAAGATAATATCAATTATTCCATGTATGATGGCTCTAACAAAATTGAAAGAGTTGAGGATGAGTTAAAACAACTCCTTGGCAAGGGACTTATTAGACTAAGCATCTCCCCATAGGCCGCACCAGTCTTATTTATCCGAAAGGATGAGTCATTGAGGATGTGTATTCACTATTATTATTTTAACAATGTCATAGTCAAGAATAAATATCCACTTCCTAAAATTGATAATATATTCAACAAACTTTAGGCAGCCAAGTGCTTTTTTCAAGATTGACCTTAGGCTAGGGTATTCTCTGTTGAAAGTTAAAGAGGAAGATATTCCGAAGACGACATTCAGGACCTGTTATGGACACTTTGAATTTCTCGTGATGTCTTTTGGGTTGACAAATACAACAAAAACTTTTATGGACCTTATGAATTGGGCCTCAAGTCTTAATTGGACTTATTTTTTATTATACTCATCAGTGATGTAATAGTGTACTTGCAAAGTGATCAAAAGCATGCAGATCACATTAGAAGAGTTTTGCATGTGATTTTGGATCACAACTATATGCTATGTTTTCAAAATGTTAATTTTGGCTAAAGCCGGTAGCATTCTTAACCATGTGATTTTCGATGTGGGTACTAATGTAGTTTCGCACAAAATTGAAGTTGTAAGGAATTAGCTGAGGCCCACGAGTCCAATGGAGATTCAAAGTTCATTTGGTTTGGCTTGGTATTATATGAGATCTATAGATGGTTTTTCTTCTATCGCTACACCATTAACAATTCTCACCCAGCAGATGACCAAGTTGCAATTGCTGGACAAATATGAGTGAGCTTCCGAGAGTTGGATACTAAATTGACTTCTTCCCCAATAATAGCCATACCGGAAGGAACTGAGGGGTTATTAGTGTAGTGTGATGCTTCAAGAATTAGTATTTGGTGCGTTCTAATGCCACAAGGGGAGTTAGTAGTTTATGCTTTTAGAAAATATAAGATGAACACAAAGAACTATCTGACCCGTGATTTGGAGTAAGTAGCCATGGTATTTGTATTGATGATATGATGTCACTCTCTATATGGAGTTCTTGTTGATATCTTCATAGATCATAAAAGCCTTTACTTTATTTTAAGTAGAGGGAATCGAACCTCGAAAAAAGGTGATGTCTTGAGTTGCTCAAGGATTACAACATCACAATTCTTCATCATACCATGAAGGAAAATGTGGTAGCAATGCTCTTAGTCTATGATCCATGGAAAGCTTGATTCATGTAGTAATGAGATAAAGAGATTTGGAAAGGGAGGTTCACATATTAGTAAATCAGGTAGTTTGAATCTTATACTTTGAAGAAGGCGGTACCTGCTATCGCCCAAATCCACCTCCAATTAGGACTGTATGCATAGTCGACTGTAATATAATTATTGAACAAACAGTCGAGATTGTATCTGTGAGGAATTTGTATTAATCCAAGCTACTAAGTAAAATAAATATGATTGAATGCTTTAATGGCTACTCAAGTTAATGGGAAAAGAAAGAGAATTAAACTAAGATTCTAAATTTAGATTGGAAAGTGTTAAAATCAATAGGATAAAATTCTAGGGATGTATTCCCAAATAGACTTGATCCCCATAAATCACTCAATTAGGTTCATCAATAATTGGCTCCTTGTAAATACGAAAACTACCAATTAATCAATTACAGGGTGTCTTTAACCAACCAAGAAATATTCATCTCAATCAATTCAAATTAATGAGAACTCAACTCAAAAACATATTGTAATTTTCCAATTACATTCTTCAAATCTCTAGGTAAATCTATTAAGCAAGAGTTATGTCTTGGGTCTTTGTTGATTGATGCTACCTAAACCCTAATTGGCTCGTTCAATCACAATGGAAGTAATTAGGCATGATTCAAAGTTTTCAAACACCAATTACAACTTATAAATCAAATATCAATCAAATGATTCAAAGTCATTTATCATTTCATCAAAGTTGAGATCAATATGATTCACAAATCCATTGGGTTGTAATACCCTTAAAAGTCCCATCAAACCCCAAACATGGAATAAAAACTAGTAGGAAGCTAGGAAAAATTTTCACAGAAAGACTCATTAGATGAATGTCAAAACCAATGACTCGTTACTTCAGTAGTTAGTTGCTCAACAAAAATTTTCCTCCAAATTTAACGAGTGATATAATGACCCGTTCAAAGATATAATGAGTCATCGTATTGCTCTTTGTGACAAGGATCATAAAGTTCTTAGATCTCTCTCTTGATCTAATGATCTACTTAACGAGTCGTTGGAGGATATAATGACTCGTCTTGATGAGCCATTAGTTGGAATACAAAAAGTGATCAAATTTCCACCAGTGACAATGACTAGATTTGATGACCCGTTATGTGCTTCAACGAGTCATCCTATTTGGCCCTTTGAAGAAGTTCAAAAACTAAAAATACCATCAAAGAACAAATGACTGGTCTCAATAAGTCGTTGTGACAACTAATGACTCGTTATGTGGTCTATAGGATTGGATAGACAGTTTTTTAAATAGCCTCCACGGGGAATTTTCATAACTTCTTATTTTTTTCACTCCAAAACTATCTCATTTTGGGTAACTATCAGGGGATTCAGGGGGAGTTAATCGATCCCTCTCCCTCATTTCTCACTTAATCTCTCAATAAATGTACGTAGAACCCAGGCAAACCTCTCAATTCAAGAACTAGGGCTTCTACTTCTTCTAAGAATTTTTAGCTTCTTCTCTGAGATTTCTTCTACAGGTATGTGGGGATTTTTCAAGGGTATTCCTTTCACCCTTTTGTCCCAAAGTATTTTCAGAAAATCTCACTATTGTTTGCCCTGTAGAAAGTTATGAGTTAGGGTTTCCAAACAACATATAATTTCCCTAATTTATGTGTCTTTGCCAATTTCCTATGACTTGTATTATGTGAAATTCATGTTTTGTCTTCAATTTTATATGTTCATTCCTAGCCCTAGTTTTAGCAAGATTCTTGGGTTGAACTTTGCATGATTTATAAGCTAATCTAAGTTGTTACTTTTTAATTGATTATCATTTGAGTATAATATTCAACATGTATGCTTTCAATAAAAGTTAGTACTTTTAGTTTAAGAGTATACTTAGTAATTTATAGGAATGTTGATTTTAGTCGTTTGTCACTCTATCAGTCTACTAATATTTACAGTTATCAGGTTCTTTATGCTCTCATGACACTTTCAGATATCTAGTTCTAAATTATCCTTAGGACCCTAGTTCGAGCTCATCTATTCAGTTAGTTATAATCAGGATTTCAATTGGGAGTAGTAGTTAGCACCGAGCGAACTGGAGTTCCAGTGCACCCAGGTTCCTGAAACTACGTGCCACTATAGGTCTCTAGCTTAAATGTATATAAGTTTAGTGATCACAAATCCATGCCTTTGTACCCTAGAAATGTATATTGGGTCCTATCAATGGGGCATATACATCAAACTCCATGTTAAGCTCACGTGATTATCTGTCGGTTAATTGAAAGTCCCACAGTACAGTATAGTACAGTCTCAGATCTCAAAATATGTGCACGAACCTTAATCAGTTTTAATAGCTTTACAGTATTTCAAATGCTGGGCTGTTTACAACATTTATACTTTCAGACAAGGATATCCTATATTACTATAATTTTGTACTTATACTTTCTTATCAGCATGATTATGTTTTAAATTTCATAGCATCACATACTCAGTATATTTCAAGTACAAACTCATATTCCCTATGCTATAGTGTCTTATGATATTGGCTCATGCTCTTAGGTTCAGCAGCAGGGTAGTCTCGATCAAACTCAACTCAGCAGTACTTCAGCTGGGAGTCCTCGTCTCTTGAGGACCGGAGCATAACATTCAATTTTGGCGGTATTGTTTCAGTTTTCAAACTTTTGAGTTAGCTAGGGACTTGTCGCAGCAGCTCATCCTTAGTAGAGGCTTTCTGACAGGGTTATAGTATTCAGCTTCTTTCAATTTATTCAGCTTATTTACAGTATTCATATTCTTTGTCATATAAATTATATGTGCTTCCACTCAATTTTCATTCTAAATGACTGTAATGCCCTGGAAACTCTAAGACCATACTTGGGAGTTAAAACGGAAAAAATAGAATTTTCCGCACCAAATTATAGAATGAGTTGTCCTGTGATTCATGGGGTAGGCCACAAGTCGTGAAGTGACTCGTGGGGAAGGGTCCAAACTTGATTGACAATTTGGAAAAAAATTGGGTGACCATGAGTCGTGGTCAAGAAAAAATTGAAGACCGGGGAAAATATAGGCAGTGTACCTAACAATTGGAAACCACGAGTCGTGGTGCATGCTATGAGTCGTGGTCCATGCCACGACCTGTTAGGTGACCCGTGGTCCAGGATGGTTTGGGGAAAATATTTGGCAGTGTAGTTGACGAGTGGGTCACCATGAGCCGTTTGTTACACCACGAGTCGTGGTGTCCCTCGTTGTGACCAACAGGAGGTTTTTGGGCAGTGCATCCCACGACCGTGACCACGAATCGTGGTCACTGGGCACGAGCTGTTCAATCTCTCATGGGGGACTGGTAGTTAATTTTTTCTGCGAATTCTCTAAGGGTGTTTCAGTAATTTTCTAACCTCCTAGACCCTAATCTACGTCATTTTTAATTATTTTAAGGGAATTTAGAGAGGCTAAATGGTTTTCCCCTCATTCCCACTCAGATTTCAGAAATATCTACATAAGTTCACTCTCAAGAACTCGCAAGCAAGGTATAGGGTACCCATCCATTGCAGAAATTCAAGCTTCCTTCTCCAAGTATTTTTATCACCTGGTATATTCGGAATTCAATAAGGGAATAGTTCTTCCCTTGTGTCCCCAAAATTCTTCCTATTTTCTTTTTTCAGTTCTAGCCCTGAAACTATCGTATGTTAAGAAATTATTAGTCAAACCTCGCTTAATTCATGGGGAATATTATTTTATCGTAATTGTAGATATTTTTATCAAGATTATTACTGTATCGGTATTTTTCCCTATAAAGAAAATTCTAGCACTAGCTCTTGAATGTAGAAAACTAGAATATTGCAATAGTGCTTAAATATCGATATTTTGCTTGATTCTATAAGTGTGGGGGACTCCCATGTTTTTAGTTGTATTAAACTCAGTTAAATCATTGTAAGTTAAATTTCAGTCAAAATTTTAGAATATCCAGTGATAGTCAGAAATGTCAGCTGATCAGTTCGACTATAGGAATTCCTGAGGTGTCGGTAGTACCTCCCAGTTATCAGAATTAGACTCAGTATCAGTTTTAGTGGTTCTTTATGTGGTCATGGAACTTTCATATAAGCATCTCTGACCATCCATAGAACCCCAAATTTAGATTATAATTTGTTCTTTAGATGGTTACAACACTTCCAGATAAGCAACTATGACAAGTCTTAGAACCGTGTTATAGAATCCGATTTGATAAGACTCTCAGGGTTCTTCTAGGTAGGTATTCCTAACTAGTATTAGGCCCCAGTTTTGAGCTATTAGCTTAGTATTCAGTCTAGGACTAAACAGTAGGAGTAGGACTTAGCACAGAATGGACCGGGGTTCCAGCGCACCCTGTTTCCCAGAAATATGTTGCCACTGTAGGATATATTTTTTTTGGCCTTATGGCCCCAGACCTGTGATCACCCAGTTCATGCCTTTATACTCTAGTAAGGTATATTGGGTTCTACCGATGGGGTGTATACATCAGACTCCACGTCTAGCTCACGTGGTTATATGTCGGTTATAGAGTCTCCCACTAGTCAGCTCCATTCAGTGCAGTATTTCAAATTAGTTTCTCATTCTTCTGGCATGTACTTGGCAATCAGAAAAGGTCATCTAGACCATCTCAGTTATTACAGTTTTACTGTTCAGTAGTTTTAGTTGGTCATTGCATGTCTTTTCAGTTCAACACTTTTATTCCCTGTGTATGGTTTCTATCACTTATTTAATACATTTAAAGTATTGGGGCATACCTTTTATGTTGTATCATTTTATGATACAACTGTAGTATCTCAGTTATATCCTCGTTAGCAGATCATTCTCAGAAGATCCCAGTTTCAAAATTGGTGAGTTCTCATCCTTCAGGGATGAAGATCATTTCATTCAGTTATATTTTTTCCTCATCTAGACTTGGAGTTAGCTGGGGGCTTGTCCAAGCAACTCATTAGTTATAGTGTCTTTTAGACACAGACTTGGTTTTTCAGAGTTGTAATTTTGTTCAGATGTTTTAAACATCATGATTAAGCTATATTTACATTAATGTTTTATATCATTATTTTAAAAGCTTCTGCTATATTTATATTTTTACTCAGAATGCCAGTGTATGATAGACTAGGGGTTGACTTGGGGTTACTTGTAACTCCAAGTACCGTGTTCCATCTATGGTGTTGACTCGGGGGCGTGACAAACTTGGTATTAGAGAACTAGGTTTAGAGTATCCTCGAATGTCTAAAAGTTGCATCGAGTAGAGTCCCTTTCATGGGTGTGAAGCACGCCACACTTATAACGGGGAGGCTACGAGATGTTATTAGGAAAATTCCCATTTATTCATACTCTTTATCGTGCATTGAAATTCAATTCCGTAATCATTTTCCTAACTCGTGCTCTATTTTGTTTAAGTGAATTATGCCTCCGCAACATGGTAACGGAAGAAGGGCCCGTAACACTCACCGACCTACCCACCAGCTCCAGCAGCCCCTCAGGATGACTTAGTGTCCAACAGAGAGATCAGAGTGGCTATCTAGCTGCTCGCTCAAACAATTACTAACCAAGTGAACTATTAGGTGGTTTTGATCAATAATAATGGGTCCGTAGCAGCTTCCCGAGTGTGTGACTTCACTCGGATGAACCCTTCATATTTTCATGGATCTAAGGTAGGAGAGGACATGCAGGAGTTTGTGGAAGAGATTAGAAATATCACCCTGATTATGGGTTTCAACTCCTCGGAGAGAGCCGACTTGGATGCCTAGGAGCTGAAAGGGGTAGCCTAGATATGGTACTAACAATGGAAGGATAGGAAGGCAGTGGGAGCAGAACCGGTGGAATGGGAGGAGTTCACTACAGCCTTCCTAGATAGATTCTTCCCTCGGGAGCTTAGAGAGGTGATAATGGTGGAGTTAATGAATCTGAAACAAGGAAATAGGACAGTAGAAGAATATGCTCTAGAGTTCACTAGGCTGTCTAAATATGCTCCACAGATGGTAGCCAAGCCAAGGGCCTTCATGTTGAAGCTTGTGAATGGAGTTTCAAATTTGGTCCTTAAGGAGTGCAGGAAAGCAATGCTTATCAAGGACATTGATCTCTCCAGCCTCATAGTTCATGCCTAGCAAATTGAGGCATAAAAATTGAAATACTTGGAGAGGGAGAACAAACAGGCGACAACCAACCAGTCAGATTATTGCCATCAAAGATCTGGTGGTAGTAACCACACATAGCAGCAGCAGCAGAAGCAGAGGGCTCCAACACCCAGTTCATCCAGCACCCCTACTTTTCGATATCACAAGGAATAGAGAGGTGGAGCATCTGGCTTTTATTCCCAGAGCTTCAGCGCCAGAAATAGCTACACATCTTGCACTGGTGTTGCAAGAATCTTCCAGCAGAGTGCCTTTAGGGCTGAGAGGGCTGTTTTGGTTGTGGACAACTTGGTCATCGGCTTAAGGAATTCCCGTCAGCAGGACGGGGAAGGTCACAATCAACTACTTCAGCAGCTCCATCAGGCTGGCCAACTCAGCAGACGACACTTCAGGTACGGATGGCAGCCAGCACCAAAATCATTTTTATGCAATGTCTTCTCATCAGGATTAGGAAAGCTCACTTGATGTGGTCACGGGTATGTTATGCCTTTTTCATCTAGACATGTATGCCCCACTAGATCCAGGAGCCACACTTTTATTTGTGACTCCCTATGTAGTAGTCTAATTCGATATCAATTCAGAGGTCCTCTTAGAACCATTCTTAGTCTCCACCCTAGTTGGCGAGTTAGTTAGAGACAACTGAATGTATAGAAACTTCCTAGTCTCAATCCTTAATAAAGTCATTCCAACTGATCTGGTAGAGTTAGACATGGTTGAATTTTACCTCATTCTTACACTCTAGTTATTGCCACAGTCAACTGAAAAACTAGGGTATTTAGGTCTCAAAGATTCTAGCTCTAAGACCCCACCTATCCAGTAAGTCCCAATTGTCAGCGAGTTCCTAGATGTGTTTCCCGAAGATCTTCTCGAATTCTCTCCTGAGTGGGAAATACACTTCGATATGGACCTTCTGCAAGATACTTAGCCCATCTCCATCCCATCATACAAAATGGCTCCAGTTAGCTTAAGGAGTTGAAGGAGAAGCTAAAATACCTTCTTGATAAAGGTTTTATCAAACCCAACATCTCTCCCTTGGGTGCTCCAGTACTATTCATGCAAAAGAAAGACAATACCCTCAGAAAATGTATCAATTACCGTCAATTGAACAAGGTCACAGTCAAGAACAGGTATCCCCTACCCAGGATTGACGACCTATTCAATCAGCTTCAGGGAGACAATTGTTTCTTCAAAATTAATCTCAGGCCAGGGTATCATCAGCTAAGGGTAAGAGAGTGTGACGTACCAAAAACAGCTTTCAAGACTTGGTATGGTCACTACGAGTTGGTTGTTATGTTCTTTGGACTCACAAATGCCCGTGCAACCTTTATTGACCTGATGAACAGAGTCTTCAAGCAGTATCAGGATATGTTCATCATTGTATTTATCAATGACATTTTTTTATACTCTAGAAATAAGGAAGAGCATGCTAATCACCTAAGGATACTGCTAGTTGTTTGCAAAGTTCAGCAAATGCGAATTTTTCTTGAAGTCCGTGACCTTCCTGGGTCATGTGGTCTCGGGTGAGGGTATTAAGATCGATCCTCAAAAGATAGCAGCGGCGAAAGAGTGGCCCAGACCTACCTCCCCAACTGAAATCAAAAGTTTCTTGGGTCTAACCGGTTATTACTGACACTTTGTGGGAGGCTTTTGTTCTAAGCATCCCCTTTGACTAGGCTAATTCAGAAGAAGGTGAAATTTTAGTGGTCTAATGCGAGTGAGAAGAGTTTCCAGGAGTTGAAAACTCGATTCACTATCGCTCCAGTGTTGACCCTACCAGAAGGATCAGATGGGTTTATACTATATTGCGATACTTTCAGAGTTGGACGATTGCATTTTGATGCAGAAAGGGAAAAGTGATAGCCGACGCTTCTAGACAACTCAAAGTTCATGAAAAGAATTATCCAACTCATGACTTGGAGTTTGCAACGGTGGTGTTTGCATTTAAAATATAGAGACACTACTTTTATAGGGCTCACGTGGATGTTTTCACCGATCACAAGAGCCTTCAATATGTGTTCAGTCAGAAAGATCTGAATCTTCGTCAGACAAGGTGGTTGGATATATTGAAGGACTACGACATGAGCATGCTATATCACCTAGGAAAAACAAATATGGTGGTTGATACCCTGAGTAGAGTGTCTATGGGGAGCGTGGCTCATGTTGAGGAAGGCAAAAAGGAGCTGGCAAAGGATATCCACAGTTAGCTTAGTTGGGAGTACAGTTTGTTGATACAGCTAAGGGCAGAGTAATTATACAAAGTGGATCAGATTCCTCATTGGTAGTTGAAGTTAATTCAAGGCAAGATTAAGATCCCAAACTACTTAAACTGAAGGAGGAAGTTCTCAGAAGAGAAGTGGAGGCTTTCTCCCAAGGGGGAGATGGTGTACTCTATTACTAGGGTATATTGTGCATACTAGATGTAGGTGATTTTAGACAGCAGATACTGGCTGAAGCACACAATTCAAGGTATTCCATCCACCTTGGTGCTACTAAGATGTACTATGATTTACGGGATATTTACTGGTGGAATGGCATGAAGAGAGACATCGTTGAATTTGTAGCTAAGTGCCCAAACTGCCAGCAAGTCAAAGTAGAACACCAAAGATCGGGAGGTATGACTTAGGATATCAACATACACACATGGAAGTGGGAAGAAGTGAATATGGATTTTATTATGGGTCTACCTCGGACTCGTCGGCAGCATGATTCTATCTGGGTGATAGTAGACCAAATGACTAAGTCAGCATATTTCCTCCCTGTTAAAACTACAGATTCAGCTGAGGACTATGCAAGGCTTTAAATCCAAGAGTTAGTCAGACTTCATGGGGTGCCCTTGTCCATTATCTAAGACAGAGGTATCTAGTTCACCTCTCACTTTTGGAAGTCCTTTCATAAGGGACTTTGTACTTAGGTAAAGAACAACACAACTTTTCACCCACAGATAGATGGACAAGCTGAGCAGACTATTCAGACCCTAAACGATATGTTGAGAGTGTGCATGATTGATTGCAAGGGCAGTTGGGATGATCACTTGCCTCTCATCTAGTTTGCATACAACAATAGCTACCTCTCCAGTATCCAAATGGACCTATTTGAGGCATTGTATGGTAGGAGGTGCAGATCTCCTATGGGGTGGTTTGAGGTTGGTGAAGCTACTCTAATTGGGCCAAACTCAATTCATGAAGCTATGCATAAAGTACAACTCATCAGAGAAAGACTGAAAACAACTCAGAGCCATCAAAAATCTTATGCTGATATGAGGAGAAGAGAATTAGAGTTTGAAGTGGATGACTGGGTTTACATGAATATTTTACCCATGAAAGGCGTGATGAGATTTGGGAAGAAAGGAAAGCTCATTCCGAGATATGTGGGACCCTACAAAATTCTGCAGCGAATAGGCAAGGTAACCTATGATATGGAATTACCTTTAGAGTTGGCATCTTTGGACCTAGTATTCCATGTGTCGTTATTGAAGAAGTGCATCAGTGACCCAACTTCAGTTGTGCTATTGGACAATGTGGGAGTGAAAGATAGTCTCTCGTATAAAGAGGTCCTAGTACAGATACTTGACCTTCAAGTTCATAAGCTGAGGAACAAATAAGTAGCTTCAGTCAATGTCTTGTGGAGGAATCAGCAAGTTGAGGGAGCTACATGGGAAGCCGAAGAAGATATGATGGCTAGATACCCACATTCGTTCTCTACCATCTCAACATCAGTTTAAGGTATTAGTTTCCTCCTTAAAACTCTTTTTAGTTCGCGTGTTCCAGTTTCTTTCATGTAAATTAATATGTGTATGATTAGTGAATTCAGTTCATCCATGTAAATTAGTTCGGAGGTAGTCATTCCATTAGTTTTCAGCTTACATTATCAGTATTTGATTAAAATGATTGCAATTCTCTGATTTCCTGTGTTTTTTTCAACATTCGAGGATGAATGTTCCAGGGAGGAGATATTGGCCCTGGAAACTCTAAGACCAGATTCGAGAGTTGAAATGGATAAAACATAATTTCTACTCAGGATAATAGAATGAGTCATCCTGTGATCCATGGGGTAGGCCGCCAGTCGTGATGTGATCCATGGTCAAGAAAAAATTGAAGACCGGGGAAAATATAGGTAGTGTACCTAATGATTAGACACGACAAGTCGTGGTCCATGCCACAAACCTTTAGGTGACCCGTGGTCATGGATTGATTGGGGAATTAAATATTTGGCAGTGTATTTGACGAGTAGGTCACCACAAGTCATGGTGTCCCTCATGGAGACCAACAAGAGGTTTTTGTGCAGTGCACCCAACAACCGTGAGCACAAGTCGTGGTCACTGGGCACGAGCCGCTGAGTCTCTCGTGGGGGATTGGCAGGCAGTTTTTCCTGTGAATTTCCTAAGGGTGTTTCAGAAATTTCCTAACCTCATAGACCCTAAACTAGATCGTTTTGAATTATTTTAATGCAATTTAGAGAGGCAAAACGGGTTTCCCCTCATTCCCACTCAGATTTTTAGAAAAACCTACGCAAGTTCTCTCCCAAGAACTCTCAAGAAAGGTCTAGGGTTCCCATCCATTGCAGCAATTCAAGCTTCCTTCTCCAGGGATTTCCATCACCAGGTATATGGAAATTCAACAAGGGAATAGTTTTTCCCTTGTGTCCCCAAAATTCATCCTATTTTCTTTATCGGTTCTAGCCCTGAAATTGTCGTATGTTAAGAAATTATTAGTTAGACCTCGTTTAATTCATGTAGAATATTATTTCATGATAATTGTAGATATTTTCCACCAGCTTATGACTCTACTGGTACTTGTCCCTGTAAAGAAAATTCTAGCCCTAGCTATTAAATGTAGAAAACTAGAATCTTGCAGTAGTGCTTAAATATCAAAATTTATCTTGATTCTATCAGTGTTGGGGACTCCCATGTTGTTAGTTGTATTGAAACTCGATCTGATTTGTCAATTCAGTTTCGATCGAAATGTTAGAATATCCTGTGTTAGTCACAAATATCAGCTGATCAGTTTGACTACAGAAATTCCCGAGGTGTCAGTAGTACCTTACAATTATCAAATTTACTGGTTCTTTAGGCGGTCAGGAAACTTTCAAATAAGTAGCTATGACCATCCTTAGAACCCCAACTTCATATTACAGTTTGTTCTTTAGACGGTTATGATGCTTCCAAATAAGAAGTTCTGACCAGTCTTAGAACCCAGTTATAGAATCCGGTCCGATAAGTCTCCCAGAGTGCTTCCAGAAAGGTATTCTTGACTAGTCGTAGGCCCTAGTTTCGAGCTATCATCTTAGGAGTCAGTCTATAACAATCTAGTGAGAGTAGGACACTGGACTGAGGNGAGTAGGACTTAGCACCGAGCGGACCGGGGTTCTAGCGCACCCAGGTTCCCAGAACTACATTGCAACCGTAGGATATATTTTTATTTGTTCTTATGGCCCTAGACCTATGACACCCAGTTCATGCCTTTACACCCTGGCAAGGTATATTGGGTCCTACTACTGGGGTGTATACATCAGACTCCACGTCTAGCTCACGTGGTTATATGTCGGTTATAGACTCTCCCACCAGTCAGCTCCGTTCAGTGCAGTATTTCAAATTAGTATCTTAGAATTAGGGCATGTCCTTTTCCATTAGAGAGCATCATCTAGACCATCTCAGTTATTACAGTTTTACAGTTCAGTAATTTCAGGTTTTCATTGCATGTCTTTTCAGTTTAGCACTTTTGTTCCTTGTGTATGGTTTCTCTCACTTACTAAGAACAATCAAAGTACTGATACATACTTTTTATGTTATATCATTTTATGATACAGCTCCAGGATCTCAGTCACAACCTCGTTAGCAGATTATTCTCAAAAGATCCTAGTTGCACCATTTGTGAGTCCTCATCCTTCGAGGATGAAGATCATTTCAGTCAGTTATATTTTTTTTCTTATTTATACTTGAATTTAGCTGGGGGCTTTCCCAGCAACTCATCAGTTGTAGTAGCTTTCATACACAGGCCTTGTTTTTCAGACTTGTAGTTTTGTTCAGATGTTTTACATGTCATGATTCAGCTATATTTACATTAATGTTTTGTATCATTATTTTAAAATCTTTCTCTATATTTATATGTTTACTCAGAATTCCAGTATATGATAGACCAGGGGTTACTTGTAACTCCATGTACCGTGTTCCGTCTTGGGTGTAGACTCGGGGCGTGACAATGATAGTCATGTTAGAGTCATGCGATGCGATGAGTTAGCTTGGAGCCATTCGTGGTTCTAGGCACCGTGTCAGGTCTAGGCCATAGAATGATATTGGGAATAATTACATGCCCAAGTGCTATTTTATAACTTAGTTTAGTAAAGTTTGTCAATTTAATTAATTATATTCTCATATGATTTTCAATATTTTTGTGTATGAACTAACCAACATGATTGTGTTTTAGGTGTAAAATGCATAGGAGGGACTAAATAATGATGGTTTAAGTGAAGGAATGAGTTTGGATCAAATTGCAAAAGAAGGCAAGTGGACATGCCAAGGCAAGGCTGGCCGTGCCAGGCAGCGTGCCACGCTAGGCATGCTTCGCGCCTATCGCCATGCCATGCCCATGCCATGCACGCGCGAAAGGTACCACAAGGTAGGTGCCCTGCGGGATGGCACGTGCCATGCCAGGCATCTTGCGCATCCAAGCCATAGAATGGCATGCGAGTGGCGCGATTGCTCCAAATCACGGAGCAATATTGGTGCGATCAGGTCCGTGACACAAAGCTAGTTCAACCACAGCCAAATTTTGTAATTTCACACTTAGTATAAATAGGACCCTTAGCTTCTAAAATCATTTTATCACGAAATATTTCCAGGAAAGCAGTTATTTTTCATTCTCTTTTAATTACTCTTGTAAGTACGTTACTTTAATTGTGTTTTTGAGTAATTGTACGAACATGAGTGGCTAAAATCCTTTCTCTGGGGTTGAGGCCACAAGATATGAATGTAAATGCATGAATTCATCTTTGGTTTGAGTTTTTAGTTATTGTTTTGTCTTGCATTCTTAATTATTGTTGTTTTTATGCTTGATGACCATGAAAATAAACTCGTTAAGCTTAGGTAAATGCTCGAAAGAGTAACCCTAGGCTAGAGAACAAGAATGTAGGAAGCAAGTTGTTATCTTTAAGATAGGATTCATGGTTAGTATAGAAACTATACCTTATTTGCCTTTCTTGGTTAATAAAACGGGATGATAGCTAGACACCAATTTAGAATTGTCACATCACGGCTCGTAGAAGTAGTTGTGAATCTAAGTCAGGTTAAATAATTAGAGGTACAAAAGTTCGTAATCAAGGTGCAAACCCCGTAAACCACGTCCACATTGTTAAATTGCTCACTAATTAGGGCGTCACAGCCCCGCTCAACGATGTAGGTGCGAGACTAGTTTGTTATATTTAGAGGCTCGAGAGACCATGAACACTGAATTTTAACTATGTGAGACAACAAATGATGTTTCCATACTTTAACCATTGTGCATTGTAGCATTGCATGATTATCAGGCTTAACTCTAGTTGCTTCTTGTATTATTTCTTTATTATCTAGTGATCACCCTAGATTTAATTATAAGTATCCAAATTCTCTTAAATTAACACTTTTGAATGTTAACTTAATACTTGAGCTTGAATATTCGCTGAATTAGTCCAGTCCCTGTGGGTTTACATCCGGCTCTTAAAAGGGCCACTATATTACTAGTACGACCGCGTATGCTTGCGCATGCGCTGGGGTGCTAACATAAACTCGGTTCATGACAAACTTGATATTAGAGAATTAGTTTTTAGAGTGTCTAAAAGCCATATCAAACAGAGTCTTTTTCATGCCTGTGAAGCACACCACGCCTATGAGGAAGAGGCTATGAGACGTTTTAGGAAAATTCCCTTCTTTCATGGTTCTTATCATGCGATAGAGTGTAAAACTCTAAAAATATCCCTCCAACTCATTCTTTATACGTGGACATAAAATTTCTCCCAGACATATTAATAGTAGAAGGAACAAAAATGCAAACCAGCTAGCTTCACCTGTTCCAACAGCTCCTCAGGACAAGCAGGTGTCACATGCGGAATTTCAGGCTGCATTTTAGCTACTCGCCCAGGCTGTGACCAACTAGGTTAACCACCAAGTTGTTGAACCTGCTAATACAAATGGAACTACAACTTCTGCCAAATTATGTGATTTAACTTGAATGAATCCCTTAGAGTTTCACGAGTGAAAGGTAGAGAAGGACCCACAATATTTCTTCGATGAGGTTTAGAAGATCACCCAAATCATGGGTGTTACCTCTATAGACAGTGTAGATTTGGATGCCTATTAGCTCAAGGAAATGATTCAGTTATGGTATTGTTAGTGGAAAGAAGGGAGATGGGCTGGTGCAGGTCTAGTGGAGTGGAATGAGTTTGTAACTGTATTTCTAGACAAATTATTTTCCTGTGCATTGAGGGAAGTTAAGCTGGAAGAGTTCATTAATCTGAAGCACAACTCCATGACTATTTAGGAGTATATCTTGAAATTCATTCAGTTATCCAGGTATGCTCACAAGATGGTGGTTGAACCCCCCGCAATGATAAGAAAGTTCATGTTAGGGATTTAGGACCTGGTTGTCAAGGAGTACAAGATCGCCATGTTCATTAGTGACATGGACATTTCCAATCTTATAATCTATGCTCAGTAGATTGAGGTAGAGAAGTTAAAGGAACTGAAAAGGAAGTGAAAGAGAGCAAGAACAGGGCAGTTTGAGTATTCGTAGCACAGGTCGGGCAATGGTAGCCGCCCACAGCAGCAGTAGAGACCTCCAACATTCTCTTCAGTCAATGCTCCTTCTTCCAGGCCCTGTAAGGATTGGAAGCATGGAGCATTAGGCTCTCAGTCTTAGAGCCATGTCTCCGACAGTCACACTTTTCCCGCATGTCTGAACTGTGGTAAGAACCATCCCAGAGAGTGCCATTTAGGTTAGAAGGGTTGTTTTGGTTATGGCCAATTGGGTTACAGGTTGAGGGATTTCCCATCAACAGGACGGGGAAAGGCCCAGTCCACCATATTAAGAGATTAGATAGGTATCCTAGTTCAGTAGGGTGCTACTTCAGGTACAGGTGGTGGTCAGCAACAAAACCATTTTTATGCTTTATCCCCGGGCCCTACAAGGAAAAAGTCACATGATATAGTTACCGGTATGCTACGCCTCTTCCACATAGATGTTTATGCATTATTAGATACAATATCCATACTTTCCATTGTGACTCCTTACATTACAGTCAAGTTTGACATTAGTCCAAAGGTTTTATTAGAATCATTTCCAGTCTCTACCCTGTTAGTGAGTCAATCATAGACAATCGGGTCTGTAGAAATTGTCCGGTCACAATCTTATAGAATGTCACCACAGTGAACTAGTAGAGTTAGACATTGTTGATTTTTACCTCATTCATGACATGGACTTGTTATGCCTTTTATTATGCGTTTGTTTACTGTAGAATCAGGGTCGTCAGGTTCCAGCTTCCTAATGACCCATTCTAGAGTGGAAGGGTAGTACTTCTACGCCTAAGAGTTGATTTATTTCCTACCTTAAAGATAGAAAGATGATTTTAAAGGGGTATATCTACCATCTAGTTTGATTCAAGGATTCTATCTCCGAATCCCCAAATCTTCAGTCAGCTCTAGTTGTCAGTGAGTTTCCACAAGTGTTTCCCAAGAATCTTCTGAGAGTCCTTCTCGAGCGGGAAATCGACTTATTCATAGAACTTATTCCAGATACCCAACCTATCTCAATTACTCCTTACAGAATGGCTCCAACTAAGCTTAAGGAGTTTAACTAACAACTGAAAGACTTGTCAGACAAAGGATTCATCAGGCATAGTAAGTCCCCCTAGGTTGCTCCAGTGTTATTCGTGCGTAAAAAGGATGGTACACTCAGGATGTGTATCGACTGCCGTCAGTTAAACAAAGTCATAATAAAGAACAAATATCCCCTGCCCAGGATAGGTGTCTTTTTCGATCAACTTTAAGGAAATAACTATTTTTCCAAGGTAGATCTCAAATCAGGATACCATCGGCTTAGAGTTAGAAAATGTGATTGTTTGAAATTAGCCTTCAGAATTCAGTATGGTCACTATGAATTTGTAGTGTTTCTTTTGGACTAAATGCTCCTTCAGCTTTTAAGGACTTGATGAATAGGGTGTTTAAGCAGTACTTGTACCTGTTTGTTATTATCTTCATAGATGATATTCTAGTCTATTCCAAGAATGAGAAGTAACATGCTGACCACCTGTGGATAGTTTCACACACACTCAATGACCACCTATTGTTCGCTAAGTTTAGAAAGTGTGAATTCTGGCTTAATTCAGTGGAATTCCTTGGCCATATTGCTTCCAGTGACGGTATTTAGGTAGATTTCAAAAGATTGAAGCAGTTATGAAGTAGCCAAGACCCACTTCTCCATCAGACATTAGGAGTTTCCTGGCCTAGCTAGTTATTATGGACGATTGATAGAAGTATTCTCATCTATTGCATCCCCTATAACCAAGCTGACTCAGAAGAAAGTGAAGATACAGTGGTCTAATGCTTGTGAGAAGAGTTTTCAGGAGTTGAAGACTTGACTTACTATTGCCCAAGTTTTGAATTTACCATAAGGTTCAGATGGATTTGTGATTTATTGTGAGGCCTCCTGAATTCGTTTGGGTCGTGTACTGATGCAGCATGGTAAAGTGGTTGCTTATTCTTCAAGGAAACTCAAGGCTCATAATAAGAACTATCCAACTCATGATCTTGAGCTGGCAACAGTAGTATTTTTCTTTAAAATTTGGAGGCACTAACTTTATGGGTTCATGTGGATGTTTCTACTGACCACAAAAGCCTAGAGTATGTGTTCGGCCAAAAGGACCTGAATTTGTGTCAGTGAAGGTGGTTGGAATTTTTTATGGACAATGATATGAACGTGTTGTGTCACTCAGGCATAACCAACATAGTGGCCACTTCCCTCATTAGGTTATCTGTGGGGAGTGCTGCTCACGTGGAGGGATGATAAGAAAGAGCTGGAAAAGGATGTTCACATGCTAGCTCGGTTGGGAGTCCAGTTGGTAGACCCAGCACAGGGTGAAGTTGTACTCCTTAATGAGTCAGAGTCCTCTTTTATGGTGGAGGTTAAGACAAAACAAGATGAGGACCCAATCTTACTTAAGCCGCAGGAAGCAGCCCTTGAAAAGAAGGTGGAAGCATTCTCCAAAATGGGAGATAGTGTGCTTCGTTGTCAGGGTAGATTTTGCATTCCATATGTAGATGAGTTGAGGTAGTAGATATTAATGGAAGCTCACAGCTCCAGGTATTCTATTCACCCAGGTGCCACCAAGATGTACCTTGATCTACAGGAAGTCTATGAAAGGAATGGCATGAAGAAGGATATGCAAAATGTGTGACTAAGTCTCTTAACTATCAGCATGTCAAGGTTAAACACCATAGACCAAGACATATGACTCAGGACATTAGCATCCCTACTTGGAAATGTGAAGAGATCAATATGGATTTCATTATAGGTCTACCCTGTACGCGCGGACAATATGATTCGATTTGTTTGGTTATAGATTAGTAGAGTAAGGCAGTGCATTTCCTACAAGTCAAGACCACAGATTTAGCAAAAGATTATGCTAGGAAGTACATCCTCCTGTTACTTAGATGCAAGGGGTCCTTTTGTCTATCATTTTTGATAGGGGTACTCAGTTCACCTCGCATTTTTCGAAGTCATTTCAGAAGGGACTTGGTACTCAGATTAAGCTCAACACAACTTTTCATCCATAGAAAGATGGCTAGGAAGAGAAGATCAATCATACTGTAGAGGATATGTTGAGGGCTTGCCTGATTATTTTGAAGGGCAGTTGGGACGATCACCTACCTCTCATCGACTTTGCATATAACAACAACTGTCCTTCCAACATTCAGATGGCCCCTTTTAAGGCACTATATGGTAGGTTTAGGTCTCCTATAGGGTGTTTTGAGGTCAATGAAACTATTTTAATAGGGCTTGATTCAATAGGCCATATAAAAAGTTCAGCTTATCAGAGAAAGGTTGAAAATAGATTAGAGTTGTAAGAAATCATATGCATATGTGAGAAGAAACGAACTGGATTTTGTTGTGGATGAATAGTTATATCTAATGATTTCACCTATGAAGGGGGTGATAAGGGTTGGGAAGAAAGGAAATCTCAGTCTTAGATATGTTAGGCCTTACAAGATTCTAAGGAATTTTTGCAATGTGGCATATGAGCTAGACATGCCTACAGAGCTAGCATCAGTACATCCAGTCATTCATGTGTCTCTATTGAAGAAATACATCAAGTATCCAACCTGAGTTGTTCCTTTAGAAAGTGCTTGCATAAAAGATAGTCTCTCTTATGAGGAGGTCCCAGTTGAGATTCTTGACCGATAGGTTCATAGGTTGAGAAACAAAGAGGTAGCAGTAGTGAAGGTTTGGTAGAGAAGTTAGCTCTCTGAGGGAGCTATGTGGGAAGACGAATCAAATATGATGGCTAGATACCCGCATCATTTCGTTTCCAACTCAGTCCCAGCTTGAGGTACCAGTTTTCTCCTTAACATACTATTCATTCTCATGTTAAGCTCATGACTCTCAATTCCTTTCATGACCTAGAATGCATGTATGTTTCATGAATTCAGTTTAGACATGTACCTTAGTTCGGAGTCAGTTACTTTGTCAGTTTTTAGTTATAGCCTTTAAGTTTTGGGATTGTTGTTCTTTCTCTTTCCTTCCAGTTTGCTTAGTCTACATTCGAGGATGAATGTTCCCAAGGGAGAGATATTGTAATACCCTAAAAATTCTCTAAGATCAAACCCCAGAATTAGAATAAAAACCATTAGGAAGCCAGGAAAAATCTTTCATAGAACCACTCATCAGACAAGCCATTGTATGAACCAATGACTCGTTAGTTCAGTTGTTGGTAGCCCAACAAAATTTTTCCTCCAAATTTAACAAGTGATATAGAGACACATTGGAATAAGTAATGAGCCATTGTATTTCCCTTTATCAAAAGGATCAAAAAGTTGTCAGATCTCTCTCTTGATCCAATGAGCCACTTGATGAGTCATTGTAGGATATAACGACTCGTCCTACTAAGTTATTAATTAGAATTTAGAAACTGTTCAAATTCCTCCAGTGACAACGAATGCATTTGATGACCCATCATTTCTTTAAACGAGTAATCCTGTTTGGCCGTTGGACGAAGTTCAGAAACTAAAAGTTTAAGCCCAGAATCAACGATTGGTCTCATCAAGTAATTGTGACAGCTAACGACACGTTGTTTGTCCATTTAGGGTTGGACATGCAGTTTTTCAAACAACTTCGCTAGGATATTTTCATAATTTCTTATATTTTCTACTCCTAAACTACGTCGTTTTGGGTAATTATCAGGGATTTCGCAGGAGTTAACCGATCCCTCTCTCTCCCATTCCTCACGTATTCTCTCAATAATTGTACTTGAACTCAGGCAAACCTCTGAAGACACGAATTGGGCCTTCAGCTTCTTCTCAGAATTTCAAGATTCATCTCCAGGATTTCTTCTACGGGTATGTAGGGATTTAGCAAGGATATTCCTTACACCCTTGTGCCATAAGTATTTTCAGAAAATCACACTATTGTTAGCCTTTTAGAAATTTATGACTAAGGGTTTCTAGAAAACTTATAATTTCCCAAATTTTGGTGTCTTTCCCAGTTTCCCATAATTTGTATATGTGAAATTCACGTTTTGGCTGCAATTCTATATGTTCGTTTCTAGCCCTAATTTTAGCATAATTTTTGGGTTGAACTTTGCATGACATAAAAGCTAGTCTAAATTGCTAATTTTTTTCATTTATTATCATTTGAGTATCATCTTCATCATGTATACTTTCAATCAAAGTTAGTATTTTAAGATTAAGAGTATACTTATTCATTCACATAGTTTTAGCTGTTTGTCACTCTATCAATCTATCAATATTATCAGTACTTTTAGTTATCAGGTCCTTTAAGCACCCAGAACACTTCTAGATAAGTAGTTCTGACTCAGCCTTAGGACGTCTGTTCGAGGTAATCAGTACAGTTAGTTATAATCAGGAGCTCAATTGGAAGTAGTACTTAGCACCAAGCAGACTGGGGTTCCATCACCCTCAGTTCCTAAACTATGTGCCACTGTAGGTCTTAAACCAGAATGAGCATTAGTTTAGTGACCAAAAAATCATGCCTTTATACCCTATATGGTACGTTGGATCTTATTGATAGGGCGTATGCATCAAACACCATATTCAACTCATGTAGTTATATGTTTGTTAACAAGCACTCCTATAATACGCAGTCCAGTCTCAGATATCAGAATATGTGTATGACCCTTAATTAGTTTTACTAGCTTTACAGTATTTTCAGATTGCAGGCTGTATACAACATTTATATTTTCAGACAAGGTCATCCTATATTATTACAATTCTTTACTTATACTTTCTTATCAGCATGATTGTGTTTTAAATTGCATAGCTTAAAATACTTAGTACATTCCAGGTGCTGACACATATTTCCTATGCTATATCATGGTGGACAATTAGCTAGAGCAGCGGGTGC
>JACEIK010002956.1:67335-78921 GCA_018107945.1 Datura stramonium
AATTATACAGTCTTAGCTTACGTACATGTAGTGTTGGTTAGATGCAGATTACGAATCAACAGGCGTACAGGTTAATCTTTCTGCCCTTCTTTCTATTCACTTCTAGTCTTTATCAGCTTATCTATTGCCTTACATATTCGGTACATATTGTACTGACGCCCTCCCCTAGGCGCTGCATTACTTGCCTGTAGGTTTAGACAGGCAGGGCTCAAGATCTCCAGTAGTAGCTGTTCAGAGTCCACAGTTGGGACAACTCCTTTCATTCGAAGTTGCCAGGTTGTAGAGATTTCTGTGTTTAAGTTATATAGTATTTTGGGTACTATTTATACTCTTAGAGGCTTGCGGACTACAGTCGTCAGTTAGTTAGTTGCATGTTAGCCGTGTGGGGCCTTAATCAGTTATATTTCATATGTTGGCCGTGTGGGGCCTAGGATAGTAGTTTGTCTTCATTTTCGTTATAACTAGATAGCATGGTGGCCTTGTCGGCCCACATAGGATCTTTTTTGTTGCCTGTTGTTGGTTAGCTGTTTTCGTTTACAGGTGGCTATACGGCTTTGTCGGCCGGAGGCTGCATTTACAACCGAGATATAGCCTGTTGTTTTCTTGATTTGAGGAGCAAACCTGCACCAGGTGCGCCTAGGCTTAGTTAAGTCAGTTCAAATCCTAGTAGGCACTAGGTGCCAGTCATGCCTCCCAAGGTGGGGCGTGACACACTCGTTCTAATGAATTTATATCAGTATCATACAATGAATTGGTTTCTTTTTTTCCAGACAAATAGGTAACTTCGTTCTTGGATAGTTAGACCAGTTTATTTGTATTGAATATTTATATCAAATCAATTGAGACATGATATGTGTTTGAACATACATAACTATGGTTGATTAATATATTTTTACTTTATTATACCACTTAATTATGATAAGTTAAATTAATTTGATGTAAACACTCGATGTAAGTTAGTTTTTACCCTTTTTCTTTTGAGGTGTTGATGTTTTTCTTAAACAAAAACAAGTCTTACTTCCGTTTCATTTTATGTGTCTTCAGTTTGACTGAGTATTGAGTTTAAACAAGTAAGAGACATTTTTAAATTTTATGATATCAGACTAAAGATGTGCAAAATGTACTAAAATTCTCCTTGAACTTGTAATGTTAAGTATGTCATATGGGATGTTGGAATTTAAAAAGTTACTAAACATAAAAACGATAAGTAAGACGTAGTCGATGGACAATGAGTGAATATTCCTATATTACCCTTTGTTAATCTCGAGGAACGAAGAAGACTAGGTCAGCGGACTTAGAACAAAGTTTTTCATGTTGTTGATTTAATTTCTAGGTGTATAGTGCTTTTCTTATACTGCCTATTAGCATTAATAGAGCAGGATTGACTCGTAATACAAATTCTCTAAAAGTAATCTTTTTTCTAAATATTAAAATCGAAATTTGAAACATAACATTTGAGATTGTATTAATTGAGGATTTGTTTTTCGGTCTCTTAATGGGAGTTTGTGTGTTGCTTTATATAGTCTTGATGAATCTAACATTAAATTTTAAAAATATCAATTAATCAGTCATACTGTGGGACTATAATAGTATATTCTTTTATATTGAATATTTTACTGTCAAATCGTGCATTATTTATCTACACACGTAATTATTTATTATTATTTTCTCTGTTCATTTTAATTATTAGGATAAAATTTACACATTCATTAAGAAAAAATTAATAGGGATGGTAATTTGACTAATATAACCCTATTTTTTTTAAAACATACAATAATAATTTTTTTTTCACATTATAGAATGCTTAAAGTACTAAGGGTAGAATTGAAAAAATATGGTCAATTATCTCTTGAATTTTGAAACTAGCAAGTATTTTGAAACAACTATTTTTAGTATACCTAACAAAAAATGCAACAGGGAGTACCTTAGCACAAAAAGTATAGAAGTAGTCATTCTAGAAAAAAGAAAGTTGTTCTTGTAGTTGATCTCTGTTTTACTGCATTATTGTTACAGTTTTTTAGAATGATATTGACATTAATTTGACGCAATTAAATTTCGAACTAGATGAAAATGCCACTTTGAAGTGAGCCTTGTCTCGTTCTTGTCTAAGATATTAGCGGGATGAACCATGACGATCATTGAGAAAGTTTCAGTCAATATCAATCCCTCAAGTTGGTTATATTAGACAAGCGATTTTCTTGACACTGAAAGATATTTGCAGAAAAAGATTTGTTCTACTAAAATGAGTCATAATCCCATTTTCATCTTTCTGGTTGGTTACTTCCTCAAGACAAAAAAATAAATAAAAAATCAATAACATAAACAGATACTGGTTATCATTAACCTTTCAAAGTCAAATTAGTTACTCCCTCCATTTTCTTTTAAGTTAATTTTAAGGGTTTGACACATTTTATTAAAAAAAAATCCACTTAATAATAGCATTAATTAAGTGAATTATTTTACTAAAAGATCCTTTAATATATGCATAAGAAAATGTAAAGAAGACCTGAATTACTTCCTAATAATTTGTTTAACATCTATTATCCAATGGTGATTTTGAATTTTAAAAAAAAATATTTTCTTAATTTCTAAATCAGTTAAAAGTGAATGTGGAAGGAGAAACCCATAAGGTGAATTTCGCTAAAAAATGTAATATCTGTAATTATGATTTTGGTTTTTAACCATTTTGTAACACAAAGTTTATTATTTCGATTAATTTAGATACATATCGTGCATGACACACTTAAGGGAAGTGTCGCCCTACCATAAAGTCTTTTTTTTTCCTCTAAAATTTGAACTCGAAATTTTTAATTAGTGATATAAAAAACCTAATAATCTCATCACTCACCTGAATAAATAATCAACACAATATCGTCTATAGTACTCTATACATTATTCAACAATATAAAATTAAAAAAAATTGGGAGAATAATTTATTTTATTTTTTAAAATGTAAAGCAAACTCTGAACTACAATAATAAGAATCATAGAACATAAACTTGAAAATGCCATATAACAATATATATAATTAAGGAACATGAATTCAAATTGGTAAGTGAAACGCTTACCAAAATACTTAGGTATTACAATCTTCAAATTAAACCTCCCATCTCAAAGTATAGTATCCTTGCACCCCTCAAACACCCCCACCCCACAAAAAAAGAAAAAAGACCCTCCCATAAAATATTGAGAAATTACTTAATTAAGAGCACTGGAAGCCAGCAGGAGCTTCTTTGGAGCAAACATTAAGGAGCAAACTAAGTGAAAGAGGGATATTAAGGTTAATCCCCAAAATATTAGCCTTAATTGCAGTGCAAAGACAAAGGGCAGCTTCAGCATTAGCAAGTCCAGAGAGAAGGCTACAACAAGGGGTGACTGGTGGTGAACCAACAACAATATTCACTAATCCAAGAACATCAGCACAAACACCTAATTTAAGTGTATCAATTGGGCAACTTTCACTAGGATAATAAGGAGGAGGTGGGCATGATGGCTTTGGCTTTGGTGGTGGCTTGGGTTTTGGGCAAGTGCCACACCCAGATACTAAGGCAAAAAAAAGGTTAAGGCAAAGGAAAAGAGCAAGACTTGGGGAAATATTCTTGGATGCCATTGCTTTTTTCTTATTTTTTGAAGAGTGCATAATTATGTAAGGGGTAAAGGGTATTTATAGATTTTAAAAAGTAAAGGGATATCCTATTTCTTGAATGAGGCCTTCTTCACTTTTAGTTCCTATTCCTATATCTTGGGTTTCATTATAATTAATGGTAAATTCGCTTATGATATCCAAAAAAATTTTGCAACTAAAAAGACAAAGGAGGAAAAAACAATGAAAAAAAAGAATCATATCCGATATTACGGGTTGATTAAATTTAAATTCGCGCATCACAGTGCTCATTTCTCATAAGGGTCACACTTTCAATAATTTTTTTTTTTATTTTCAGAAACTCAAACTCGTGACCTCCAGTAAAAAATGAAAGGATCCAAACCATCCGGACAACCGCCCATGTTGATGTATAGTCACCCCAATTCTTGCGGTTTATATATTAACCTTAGAGACGTAAAACTAACTTTTATTAAAAGAAACATTCTTTATACAATGCCAATATATCATGGAAAGCAAATGTCAGAAAATGCTAATTACGTAATTTCATACAAACCCGCCAACTCATGTATGAAATTTCCACGAAAGTGTATATATAGTCACGTAAGTAACTCACTTTTACGCACATATATAATGTTAACGCGATACCATATTATTTAAATAAGAAAACAACAACACGCATTAATTTGTTGGTCCAATCTAATGCTCAATGTCTTTCATCGTGTGCCACATGTTGGTCGTCGGTGACAAAGTCGGAAATTTCGATAACAATGTTTAAAAATATTTTTAAAATTTAATATAAAGATATAAAAATTATATTTAACTTATATGTGTAGTATAATTTTTCATTGAAAAATATTTAACTGATCATTCTTCAATGTACATAGATATACCTTTGTTGATGGTGCTACGCTGAAATTATTTCAGATAATAAGGATTAAATTTTATTTCCGTGACGTATATAGTTGTTCCATCACGAAAAGTTTTAATGACTTTAGTTCAATTACTTGAAGGTTGATTGAATGATCATATGTATGTGAAATTAACCCTTATATAATTTTAGTTTTTTTAACTTTCAAATTACCCAAAATAAACTAATTTAATCAGTCCTTAAAAGGAATGTAGGTATCCACACTAAATAAAGTTTGCAACCCTTATATCTGGTCAAATTTCTTAAAAAATATTTTTAGTGAATTTTTTTTTAAATTTTTGAAAAGTCAGTTCCTGCTACTTTTAAAAAAAATAGTTATTTTTAAAAAAAAAACTTGATCACACACTTTATTTTTTAAAAATAAATATTTTAAGCTTTCAAAATTTTTTGACCAAATAGAGTATAATTTCCAATTGCTACCATTATCTTAATTAAGGAAAATCAGTAACTGTATTGAAAAGAAAACATGTAGGGCTCAAGGACGCGGTTTTGTAAAAGAGAAGAGACCTTCAAAGGCATTTCTTGAACAGTAGTTTTGTCTTTGTATAAAATCAATTATTATGGTAATTTGTTTTTTTTATTGTTTATATCGCTAAGGGTTGTGATGAGGTACATAAGAGTCTTTTCTCTTATTTAGAAAATTCAGGTTTGAATTTTGAGAATAAAAATAAAAATCATGATCAAGAGGATTTTTCTTTAATGAGTTTTTACGAAGTGTGAATCTGAATAAATTAGACTTGAATATGAGTATCAAACACAAAAATAGTAGAGTTACCAATTGATTAAGCAACTTTATTCAGATTGTGTACGTTACTCCCTAGATTTGTCTCAAAACACTTGCCACGATTTATTTTTTAAGAGTCGAACTGTATAAACTTTGACTAACATTTTAAGATGTACCTAATTTTTTTTAAATCTTATTGATATGCAAAAAATTACCAGTTATAAACTTTTCTTATAATTTTTAAATATCTAAATTTAAATTAAATTAATCTAATTTTGCCAAACGAAACATGATAAACTATTTTGAGACGGAATGAGTATTAAGTAATGCATTATGGTTAATTAAGCACTCAAAGTCGCTTGTTTGGATTAAATTAATTCTTTTGGTGTAAAAGATGGATGTAGTACATTTGTTTGTTTGATTTAGCAGCATTAATTGATTATGGTAATTTGACAATTATAATCCTATTAAATTTTAAAAAATATATAATAATAATTTTTTTCACATTTTAAAATGACTTTAAGTACTGAGGGTAGAATTGAAAAAACATGGTCAATTATCTCTTGAATTTTGAAACTAGTAAATATTTTGAAACAACTATTTTCAATATACCTAACAATTAAAATGAAACGGAGGTTTAAAATTAAATGAGAATTATCAAGAGTGAAAGTGAAACCTTTCCCTTTCTCTAATAACATTGATGTTAACAAGCATATTCATAAAGAAGGTGGAAAAAGAATGTAAGACCCATGTGCCATTAAGGCAATACATTTTGGCTCTATGCAGAAACACAGCCAATATTTTGGAGGTTTGTGAGGAAACACAAGAACAAGTTGGCTTCTCAATTTCTCTACTCTTGGCTCTGCTAATTGTCTGATACAAGAAATCATCTACTGCTTCTTTTCCAGCTATTTTTTCTTTATTTTTTAATAAAAGATATTATTCTCTTCGTGTCTCAATTTATATGGCATTAACTTAAATTTTTGAATATTTTAAAATAATATTTATAAATTTGAAGCTATATAAATAGTGGCAGAGTCAGGAACTTGGAGATCGAAGGATATGCAAATTTTCTTCTTAATTATATTAAGGGTGTGGAAAAATTAAATATATACTTATAATAATTAACATTTAACCTCTGTACGCCACATAATTTGCTGGTGAAGAATGTGCACCGGACTTCCCTTCACGTAAGATGGTTCCGTCCATGTATATAAGAAATATTATTAGTAGTCACAATAATTAATAATCTAAAAGGTATATAAAAGAATTACAATCAAAGAAAAACTTATTCGACTCATGAAATATGAAAGATGCCATATAAATTGAGACGTAGAGTAATATTATTACTCCAATATAATGTCTAACATGCATCATAACAGAATTAGAAGTGGAGCCAACATTTCAGTTTTATGAATTCTGAGTTTTAGATTAACGACTTCGAGTGATAATAATTGGACTCTAGATCTAATATTTATACGTATTTAATTAAAATTTTAATATAAATATATTGTTTGAGCTAAAGTTACTAGATTCAGCCAAATTCATATTCGAACTTCTAGCTCCACCCTTGAACAAAATGGATGATGAGTTCGAACTACAAGTTCTTGCACAATAGGATTGTTCTCCGCTCCCTTCATTTCAAAATAAGTGATATTTTTATCTCTTCATTTTATTTTAAAATAAGTGGTGTTTCACATGATTAAGAAGACACTATTAGTGGTGTTTTTTCAATTTTACCTTTATTTAAATAAAAAGAGTTTTACATTACCAAGAAACTACTAAAGAACTAAAAAAAAATTCAAGGTATTTATTAAGGGTAAATTAGTAAAAATATATCTTACTTTCTAAAAATAAATAGTTTACTTAAGGAGTGTACCTAAGCTAAAAACACCACTTATTTTGAAATCGAGAGAGTATTAAGCAACTCCTTCATTCTACTTTTACTTGTCCAGTTTAGAAAACCAAAAGATAATTTATCACTTAGTTTCTAATTTATCCTTATTATTAGCTATATAATCATTTCCCAATATATTTTCTAAAACATTAAATTTATTATATTCAAAGATTGATATAGTAAAATTATTATTTTTAAAGAGTATGCCAAATTAATATTAAACAAACAATAATAAACAAAGGGAATAGTACCCCAACAGGATTTTTACCGAAAAAATTCATCATTTATTATTAACTTTGTATTCACAATATAATTTTCCGAGGACCACGAATTCAAGTGAACCACCTCCCGCCCAATCTGTGTGTCGATATAGCTCTGCAAACAAACATAGAAGGAACTTCCAGCTAAAAAAATGTATGATTAAGAATCTTCTTTAGCTAGCAAGTCGGCCACCCTGTTCTTTTCAACTAATTATTTAGAACACATAATTCTCAGTGTACTAGCTAGCTAGTGGACTATATATGTATGGTACAATATGTTGTTGTCCAAATCACATGAGTGGCTGAGGGTTCCTAAGGCAACTAAATATCTTTTTGTTCTTTGAGAATTAATTGGAGTGTAGCCCTACAAAAGATTCTACATGTTTCCAAATAATTTTCAAGTTAAAAAGAAAAAAATGTGTTATAGAAGAAATAGAGAATATTGTGAATTACGTCACGCTGAATAGTTGCATTTTAAAACGATTTGGGAGTGGAAAATTAGAGGGGAGATGGGGTGTTAATTTTTGTGATGATAGAGGAATTATCACTCTTTGTGATTAAAAAAAAAGAAGTTATTGCATTTTTATTACGAAAAAAATATTACTTCAACTTTGAAGATTAAAAGTTTGGTGAGAAATGTTCTAACTTTATACAGTATGGTGATGGATGTACATGTGTGAAATCAAATTATACTAATAAAGGCAGTGATAGCAATTTGGAAAACGATCGATACTTGAAAGATTCTCCGAAATTTAACTTTATTTAAAAAATAAATAAATTAAATCGGGAGGAGATTACAAAGTGGAGAATCGAATTCTCATCATAGTCACCAACAAGGTGAAAGTTCTGATAGGAAACCAACTGAGCTACTAAAATTTCCTTCAAAAACTCCTTCTATTTAATAAACACTTAAATTACTTTTAGGTTCTGTTCAGCGCGAAGGAAAATGTTTTTAGTGGAAAATGAACCATCCACTTCTACTTCCCTTCTCATCATAAACAACCTTTTGCTGAATCTTTTATTTATTTTTTGTGTTCGATATGTAAGTAAGAAATATTATCTTAAAAACATGTGTATAAAAATACTTCATCATGAATCATGTAGAAAATTCTCATAACTTTGAGGCATGTCAATGATATTGTGCTTAAGGATATTTCACTCGGTATAAGTGTATCCCCCAAGATTCAACAAACTTTTCTAGTATAAAATTAGGAGCACATAAATTCAGAAAGATTAAATCAAACAAAACCTATCATACCAATCGAATATGGAGAAAGAACCAAAAGAAAAGGAGTGGAGATATATAGGAGGAGTTTGTCTTTTATCTTACTCCTCAAGGTGAATCAAAAGGAGAATTTATAAGAGAAGTGGACCGATATTACAATTGATATTGTAACCTTCCATATTTTTTCAATTTCTACCCTTAGTACTTAAAGTCATTCTAAAATGTAAAAAGAATTACTATTGTATGTTTTCAAAATATTAGGGTTATATTAGTCAAATTACCATCTCTATTAATTTTTTTTAATGGGTCTGCAAATCTTATCCTAACAATTAAAATGAAACAGAGGGAGTCATATTTTTCAACAATTCCTCACATATCTCAAAAATAATATTAAGGGATAGAACGAAATAAAAAGTTTTGTTGAGTTTCTACACATGAGTACAATGCATCGAATCAGGTATCTCATAGACTATGAACCAGACCTAGATAAAACAAGATTAAACTTACAGAATAATTGGTGAAGTTTAGAACTTCTATATACCAAAAATTCTTTTGTAAGCCCAACGTGTTATTCTATCACATTATACTCGCATAATCTTTGTCGTTATCGCGGTTTTGACCTAAAAGGTCATGCGTGTGTCCTAGTATTCATGATTGCTCTAGAAATTTGTCACAATTTCATAGGAGCGACACCACTCCATACTCATATAGGTCCAATCATCACGTGTATTCTACAGAGCAATACACCACCTATAAAGAATATAAATTGGATTAAGAGTTTAACTCAACCTCACTTTACCTTGCAGTATTATTCCACTATATTCACACATCATACACTATAAAAGCCTGGCCAAAAAATAAGGGTCTATACCAACGGACAACGTCAGTTTATTGGGAAAAATCGATGGCTAACCGACGGACATACGTTCCTCGTAATTTAGCTTGTCAAAAAAAATAAACTGACGGACAATATCGACTAATACCGAGGGACGTCCGTGATAACGCTCAAATCACACTCCTGTAGAAGTATGACAGGGATGTTGTCAATAAAGAATTCAACAAAGATTGGGGTCGATCCCACAGGGAATATGGTCAAGATTTAGAATAACGCTAGTATTCATACTTTTAGTGCAATTATTTTCTAATGGGGGGTTTCAATGAAGTAATTGAGTAAGAGTATTGTGAATTGAAGTTGTTGTCAAATTTATGCAATTAACTAGGGAGGTGTTTCCCATGGATTCATAACTACTTCGAGTTTTACACTTGTGATCTATTCCAATACTTAACTTATAGAACTGATAACATAGGTTCATCCAAATGACTCATTCATTCCGATTGGATGACTATACTCAACTATCAGATTAGATCTCTTGAGTGATTTCACTTTAACCATTATCAAGTTATTCCAAATTAACTATTCTACAACCGTAGCTCAAGTTATACAATGAACCATAAAGTTCAAGACTTTGTTGTTTTTCTTTTTTCCTAATCTCTACCTCTCTAGGTTCAAGAAAGTAGAGAATTCGGGCAAGTCCTAACGTTGTAATTCGCTAAGAAATGTTTAAAATGAAGAGAAAATAATACAAGCATCCATATTGGTTTAGAATCCCTTTTATGCAAACCCTAGTTGGTTAATTCATCATAGTTCCCATAACCCTAGTTGTGGAGGTTTTAGCCTCTCATGGTTGTAAGAGAAGAATTAGCATTTATAGACAAAAGCATAATTAAAAACTTACAATGCTGATTGAAATAAAACCCACTTGATTAATTGCACAATTCAACAATAATCAATCCAAGAACAATGAATAATCTTTAAGAATATTGACAAGAAAACTCGAAAGTACTTCTTCTCTATCCAAAAAGTTGAATTCAAAGCATGATATCTTACAAAAATAACCTAGAAAAGTATTTATACAAATAATTAGAACCTTTCTTAAATTAATAGGAAAACTGATTAAACTATCGCTGCCTTCTCCTACGACTCGTACCATGATCATACGAGTTGTAGATGCTGCTCCTATAATGCTTGGCAACCCTGATTTTGGTTAAGTGCTGGGAGTTGGTACGACTCATACAATGTTGCTATGAGTCGTACATCTCTGTCGTGGTCTGAACCTATGATTTCTGGCATCTTCCGAATATTTTCATGAGTGTCTTGGTACGACTCGTACCTTGCTCTTATGACTCGTGGTTGCTTCTCGTACTATGGAATTTGTCATTCAACACTCTTCTGAAGTTCATCACGGCTCCTTGTTATGGGTCATAGGTAGTCATCATGAATCGTGGTTTCTACCCGTACCAAGAGATTAGTCAAGTGCAGGACCTTCTGAAGATTTTTGCGACTACTCTGGTATGACTCATACTAGGATGGTACAACTCGTACCAAGAATCGTAATTGGACATTGCCTTAAGCAGGTCTTCTGAAGTCTATCATGAATCACAATACGGCTCGTACCATCAAGGTACGACTCGTATTGAGATCTGTACCTAGCCCATTTTTGGCACTCTTTTCTGAAAATAAAGCAAAAGTACATCATATCTATATAAACACACCGAAGACCATGCATATTTTCTCAGTTTTAAGCGTCGAAAGTGTTGTAAATCCACAACACATCAACACCCTAAACTTAAGACTTGTGCATGTTCTCAGGCAAATAACATAAAACTATAAACGACGCTTAACTGAAAAATAAAATAGAAGACCTACAGCCAACACAACAAAATTTGCACAAAAGACCATTATCAGATACTGACCCCTTTTTCATTCAAACCAAGCCAACTATGCATACATGCAACTACAAATCATTACATACATGGATCTAGATCTTGCATCTAACTTTTAGTAGAGAACTGAGCCAACACTAATGCTATTTACACAGACAACTGACAGAATGCAATACAAACCATGTACCCTCACAACAAATGAAGTCCCCAACACTCACAGATAT
>JACEIK010002956.1:96916-117529 GCA_018107945.1 Datura stramonium
CTGTGAATAATATTTGACAAATACATCTGCTATCTTTGTTGGATCTGTCTGCACCTATTGATTTTCATCTTTTATTTGAGTTACTGCATGGTTAATTCCTCTTTACTTTATTACTGAGTGGAAATATTTTGTGTTATCATCCCCAATTTAATCCACGTTGCTTTACTCCTTTGAACCATAGCATTTTAGCCATATCACTCACTTTTTTGAAAATTCTTTATTGCAATGCCCCGGAAACTCAAAATCTAATTCCGGGACTTAAATCAGAAAATTTGAAAAAGTTGCAGAAAAGCTTCAGGACGACCCACCTAACGAGTCGTTAAGTGACCTCACGACTCGTCAGGTGAGCCGTGAGAAGGAGGCTTAATAATTTAAAGAGGGGAGGCAGTGTACCCAACGAGGGACTTCACGAGTTGTGGTCACTGACCACGACCTGTTAGGTCACTCGTGGCCAGGCCTGAGTTAGGAATACTTTTGTTGATTAGTGTACTTGACGGGTGGGGGAAACAAGTCGTGGTTCCCAGTAATGACTCGTTATGTCCCCCGTTACCTGCCTTATTGATTTTATAGCCAGTGTACCTGACGGGAGTGACCACGAGTTGTGGTCAGCCACCACGACTCATTAGGTCACCCGTTAGGGGCACCTGGCAATTTTCCCAGCGAATTTCTAAGGGCTAATTTGCAATTTCATACTCTCCCAAGTTTTAAACTATGTCGTTTTAGTAATAATAATTTCATACGTTTTAGTGGGGAGAAACGGTTCATTCCTCCTTTCCCATTCTCAGTTCTCAAAAACATCGAAAGTTCTCCTCTCAAGAACCCACCAAGCAAAACTAGGGCTTCTCATCTCTTGCAGTAGTTCAAGCTTCTCCTCCGGAAGGATTTTAGTCAAGTATGTGGGAATTCAACAAGGAAATTGTCCTTCCCTTGTGTCCCCCAAAATCCTCCCATAACTCCCTTATCGGTTTTAGCCCCGAGCTTTCGAATACGAATGAATTTCATGTTATTTTTTTTGTTAATTTAGCTTGGAATAATATCCATGTTGATTGTTCATTTTATCTTTATCAGTTCCTAATTAAATTTTCAATGTTCGTACAAAAGTGAATTTAAGCCCTAACTCTCGAGTAATAATTTTTGCTTATTAAATTCCATCTAGGGAATGAAGAATGTTTTGGGCTGAATTTCCTAGAAATTTCTCTTTGTCAACTGATCAGTTTGACTTCAGTCTTCTTCCGAGGTGTCAATGGTGCCTCTCAGTTATCAGAATCAAACTCAGACTTTAGTTATTTTGTCCATTAGGCGGTCATGACATCCTAGTTATGTAGTTCTGACCAGCCCAGGACCCCAGTTTAGATTACAGTTGTTCTTAGACGGTTACGACGCTTTCAGATAAGCAGCTCTGACCAGTCTAGAACCCAATTCAGAATCTGGTCCGTTAAGACTCTCAGGGTACTTTCAGTTATATGTCCCTGACTAGTCTTGGGCCCTAGTTTCGAGTTATCACCCTAGTAGTTCAGTTTAGGTTTTTCAGTGGGACTAGGACTTAGCACCGAGCAGGCCGGGGTTCCAGCGCACCCAGGTTCCCAAAACTACGTTGCCAATGTAGGTTACAGCATTACTTGTCCTGATTGACCTCAGACTTTTGTGATCACCCAATTCATGCCTTTATACCCTGGCAAGGTATATTGGGTCCTACTGGTGGGGTGTATACATCGGACTTCACGTCTAGCTCACGTGGTTAAATGTCGATTATAGACTCTCCCACTAGTCAGTTCAGTTCAGTCTCAGTTTTGACAGTCCAGCTCAGTTCAGATCAGTTCAGTGTGGTCTCTCAGACTCAGTATTTCAGACTTAGGGCATATTTATGACCGTCAGCTAGGGTCTTTATTGACCACTTTAGCTATATTCCAGTTGTATCAGTTTTCAGTATTTTCAGTTGGTCACTTCATGTCATTTCAGTTCAGTTACTAGTTCTTTCATGCTATTTATATCTCTCACTTACTCAGTACATTCAAAGTACTAACGCATACTTTTATGTTGTATCGTTTCATGATACAGCCAGGTTCTCAGACTCAGCATCGTTAGTCGCCGGGTTCAGATCCTCCTCCTCAGCAGTTGAAGTTTGAGTCCTCATCATTCGAGGGCCTTATTTTACTTCTTTCATTTAGTTTATTATTTTTAGCTAGACTCAGAGTTAGCTGGGGGCTTGTCCCAGCAACTCATCAGTTAGAGGGCTTTCAGACGCAGAAATAATTCCAGACTTCAGATGTTCTTAAACTTTATATTTTCAGTTTTATTTTTATAAATGCTTTTATTCTATTATTTCAAAGCTTCCGCTATATTTGTTTTACACAGAATACCAGTGTATGATAGACCAGGGGTTGACTTGGGGTCATTTGTGGCTTCAAGTACCGTGTCCCGTCCAGGGTGTAGACTCGGGACGTGACATTTATCGTCTTCTTGTAGCTGAGGGCACAAAGGTTGTTGCTGTAATAACTCCTAGACAACCTTTAATTTATCCCTCACTTTAGCAACTTCATCCAAAATATTACTAAAATAGTTTGTGTGCAACTCCCTCAAGCTACACTTGAGCTTCTTCAATCTAGTTGTTACTCAAAACATGTGGCAATCTGAAACTGTACTTTGCCAATCTTCTTTGAAATATTCATAAACGGTTGATGAGTACTCCACATAGTACAATATTTGAAAGCTTTCCTCCTCTTATATAGTCAATCAATTAAACCAATATGGAAGGGACAATGCTCACTAGTACCTTCATTCAGAAAGTTAGCTTTACATCCAAGCATCTCATCACTCCATTCTCCTATTGACAAAGGCCCAAGCTATCTTGGAGAAAACTCTATTTGAAGCTCCCTTATAAGTATATCCAGTATTTGACAATTTCTCCAATCTATAGTTTTTAGACATTCTTGAAAATCAATCACCGTAGCAAATGTTACCTCATTTCCCCCAATTCTATCTTCACTATGTAGTAGAGAATTGAAATCTCCTAGCAGTATCCAAGGCCTAAGGATACCACTATTCATCTGAGTCAAATAACTCCATAATTCTTTTTTTCCTCTTTCAAACTGTGTAATATTCCTTTTATAGAGGAATACAATTAACTAGGTATGTAACTGCTTGGGCAGTTTCACTACAAACACTGACTTTCACACATATCTTCTCTCTGTACTATCCATATACTCCTATTATAATGAGAATTATGGTCAGAATAATACCTCCAACCGCCAAACATACTAGTTGCTACTCTATCAATTCTATTACTTTTTATGATAGTCTCCAATAGACCAATAATAGTCACTTTCAACTGGTTGCAGAGGAACTTCACTTCCTTATGCTTTGAGAGGACATTAAGAGCTCTTGCATTCCAACAAAGAATATTAACCATCCCCCAAAGGGGTCAGGTCACCACTCTTAATTCTACCTCAATTTGTTTAATAGGTTCTATCCTTAGCTCAAGTACTTGAAAAGAATTTGCAGTTTTTATTGATGGATCAGCCACATTCACTATCCTTTTATGGCCATTCTTCCTTACACTAGTATCATTCTTCCAGGCTTTATGCACCAGCTCCTTATTCACGGGAGGGTCTGGTAGTTTGCTACCTAGTTCTGGATTTGGACCTACATTTATTACTACTTTCTGGATTTGCTGCAGCTTCCTACAACTATCCTTCTCATGTCCATACTTATGACAACATTCGCATAAGAAAGATTTTCAATCATAGGTCACCATTTGTGAGATCACTGCGACCTTTTCGTTTCTAAACAACACCTCATCTGGCAATATTGCTCCCACTTTCACCTCAACCAACAATCTAGTAAAGTTCAAACCAACCTTCCTCTCCGTGTGTTTATCCACCATAACAGGTTTTCTAACTAGGGTGCCAATCTTGTTCAGCCCCTTTGCACTCAAGTACTTGAAATCATGGCCAGGAAGGTTGATCCAAATGGGAACAGTCATCAGCTCCTCCCTAGAGAATTTCATGTCAGGTGTCCACACTTTGATAATTACTGGCTTATTATCAAATTGATATATACCACCCTGTAATACCTCTAATTTCCCTTCCTCACTATCAAATCTTACTAACATAATTCCATTCTTTAGCATGGACACTTTATTAAATGCCATATTTTCCCCAACTACGTTGTATGTAGACATTCATTACTGTGAAAGTTAGATGAACACCTAACGCATAGCACACAAATGCATTTTGCCTGTAATCCACCTCTGAGCTTATATATTACAAATCGATTTCTCTAATCAATTGATTCCCAATACACTGTCTAGCTTGAAAATCACGTTTTTTTTAATCTTAGATGTGTCAAAATTTTCTCAAATTGAGCTTATCTCTGCAGCTCTCCTATTAGCAGAGGTCACCTCGGTAGTAGTCTCAAACTGAGCTTCTGCTTGGTCAACTTCATCCGCCCATGATAATTTCGAGTTGGAACCGTTGATATTCTTTGTCCATTCCTGTAGTCTTACTTTAGCTGGTGTACTTTCCTTCGTTGTGGCAGTCTTGGAACACTCCATTTCTGCTGAATACCTGTTACTGTTCCATTAGCGTCAGCCGCTAAATTTAGGTTCCTTTTGATTGATTTACAACTGTGTGTTGTATAAAATGTTATTTTGATTTTAAAACGCGACATACAGTAACTAAATATCGCTAAAATCTCTTAAATGTAGTTCTCTCAATAGATAATTATAAATGTTCCAACAATTTTCATAAAACTTTCTACTTGTGTGGCCAATTGTTAGGAACAACATTCACAAAATATGAATTAATTAAATCAGCCAATATGTCATAATATGTTAAATAATACTATAGTTTTTGAATTATTTTTCTTTTATATTGATAATAATAATTGTCTTATTTTTACGTGAGTAAATGTGTTCAATTTTGAACATAATGTGATGATATTTCTGTATTTTGAAGTTGCAAAATAATGAGCTGATTCAGGTATATTAAATGTGCCAGAATTATATTTGGGTTATTGCATGAGAAGATACGGACTAAAAATAAATGGATATTTCTGAAAAAGTATTCATGCTCATTTCAAGATAAAAATACAAGCTTTGCTATAATTTTTCTTCATACCTAAAAAATTTGGGAATAAAATTTTCATTTGAACTCATTGATTCAAATTCGTAGATTCAGATGTGCTTACGTAAGCATGCAAGTTTAGTTTGAAACTAGAGAAAATGCATAAAATCTTCTCCAAATTTATTCACAAAATTTATTTTAATACTTTAACTGTACGGGCATTTAAATACCCTCCTTAAAAACTTTAAAGTGAATTTTAATCAACCCTCTCTTGCCCACACCAAGTCGCGTGTTGTAATAACATTACTGGGCGCGTTATTTCTTAATTTTAGTAATTAAATATTTAAAAAAATTAATTTAAAAATTAATCAAACGGTAATATCCGACCCAATCTCTTCTTCCGTCATAAGAACCCTAAATTTCTTCTTCTCCCCCTTCTTCAATTAACACCAGATCTGCTGTGGCTGTGAAATTTCTTCTTCTCCCTCATCTTCAATAGTCTCATTCATCCCCTCTAATTTTAGTTCTTAAACTTAAAGTTGAATCTTTGAAGGGATATTTTTGCCACAATTTGTCCGAAAAAAGGTAGACATTGAGCCATCTTATTCTCCTTCTCTTTTATTTTGATTCTGTTTTTGTCTTTTTTCTTCGTTGCTCGTGTTGTTGGAAGTATATGGAACTGCTTGGAGTGAGATTTCTTCTAAAACTTGACTAAGCTCGTGTTTTTGTCCTTTTTCTTCGTAGCACACAATGCGATCAATAAACTTGACTAAGCTTTGTATGGAAGAGGATGATCCTGCTTTGAAGGAAGAAGTTCGTTGCAATCATGGAATAAACTTGACTAAGCTGTAATGGAAGAGATGATCCCCGTTTGAAGGAAGAAGTTCAAGGTAATCATGGATTTGTGGTACGTCTGGAAATATCTTGGATTTCAAGAAATTCTGGTAGAAGATATTGGTCATGTCCTTATTATGGGACAATTAGAAGATTCATTAAGCAAATTTTTTATATTTTAATTGTAATTGAACACTAATTACTTCATTATTTTTCATCATTGGAGGGTCCAAGATCTTGTGATTTTTGGTGTTGGAGCGATAAAGAAAACACCGAATTGGGTCCAAATTTGTGATTTCAAAACTAATAGAGAAAATGGGAAAGCTTGAGAATCTATTGGAATCTTCGCAATATCTTGAGCACAAGCATACAACAAATAATGAAGATGAGAAATTAATGAGACTGGAAAGCTTCAAGAAGTTGACAAGCCTGGGCGTAATCCAAACAAGATGATAATCACGTAAATGAAATTGGAGAAGTTGGAAGGAGAGATTGAAAGATGAAAAAAAGGAAGAAGAAGTGGTGGAGCAACATGGTTAAACAAAGGACTCCAGTAGAATGCACTCTTTCTTGTTGTGTTTTGTTGTTGTATTATGTAGCTTTAAGCTAGCTGGTTTGGAGTCATCTACATGAAGAAAGGTTCAATAAACTTACCTTAGACTCTTGATGCTATTAGGATGATATGTAGTGTAAGATCCCTGTATTGAAACCAATTAGGGTGCAGCCCTTTGGAATCAAGCTTGACTTATACAAAGGCCTTTAATCTAATGTAGTTTGTTCAGTATTCGTTTTTATAATTGGTTATATGTTGTTTATAAATTGTTTGACAAGTTGATTGGCAATAATTTTACCATAGTATTAACAAGAAACAAAAATAGACACTAAATAAGTGCAAATTCTTACCGCATAATATTGAAGGAAATCATAATTCAACAACTCAACAAAATTAGAGTTACAATGGACACAAACAAAGGCAACTGCAGAGTAATTCAAAACAGATCAAATTAATGCAACAAAACGCATAATTATTTCAAAAAATGGCCACTGCTGGGCAAGCCACACCGCATTTCGCCGCCTACCGGACAACACTCGATGAACTAGTTTGGACTCAAATGATCTTCAAAGAAACTCCTTGACCTTTTCCTCATTCTTTTTTTTTTCTCTCATCTCTTTAAGTCTCCGTTTGGTTACAAATAACCTTCTTCTTCATTTCATCACTGTTTCGCTCTGCGATGCCCAAGGTTTCCGATCACTATTGATGAGCTTTATTGGCATTCCAGCCGTGACATTTACAAAAATAAGTGGACTTAGACTTGTAAAAGTTTGGTTTAAACTTGAAAAAAGTTTGTAAAAACCATACCAACTTACATTATGGATTGTAAAACCACTTTCGTATGTAGAACATCCATTCCAATCATTCTTGGTCTTTAAAAAGTATACTTCTTCCTCGCTCTACAAAGAAGAACAATACTCTGTAACACATTTAAGTACTCTCTATAACATATTTCAGAAGTTTAAAGAGAATTGGTTAAATTGTAAATTAACAAAGGTTACCTATTTTCTAGAACCACTTGGTCTTCCTCTTCCTCTATGCGTGCTTTGTTGAGTTTCGCTGGTGCTGCGGTAAGAACCAATACTTGACCTGCCGAACTTGTCCTTTTTCCCCTTCCTTTGCTCGTAGTAGCTTGTGCACCCAAATGACAACCCTCTACTGCGTGACCCTTTGCGTGACAAATGCCGCAAGCCATTTCAACACCTTTTAGACAACTTTCCCGTTTTATTTTCGCCCACTCCTTCCTCCTACACTTTTGAACCCGCTCGTAGTTTTTTTATTTCTGGTGGTCTAATAGAAGGGTTGGTTGATTCACCACATTTGCATATTAGTAACAAAGTTAAATGAAGTAACTATAGGTCTTGAGGTAAGTTTTCTTATTATACCAATATGCAACATAGATAGGCTCCAATTTTCAAATGAAGTGCGCCATACATGACAACAAGGTATACCTTTAAAGATCCGTGATCTACAAGTACAATTGATCGCTCGCCACTATAAAATGTATTACCCAAGTTATTCTTAATCTCAAAGACATATTTACCATTCCATTCAAGGCTATACCTCATTGACTTTGATGGTTCTCTTGCAATACTTTTAGGTCATTGGAGAAGTGTCAGTTATCCAAGTATTAGAAAACTCCCTCATTTTTTCTATTCTTTTCATCACTTTGACTCTTATTTCCTCAAGCATTGTAATGATAGCCTCGTCTTGCCCCAGTATCCATGAATTGAAGCTTCTTAGCTATGTTGTCACCACTATCACAAATGCCTAAAGGTCTTGAAGTAAATCTTTATCACCTTTTATATTGTACCACAACAAGTCATCATATATTTTATCCCCTAACTTCTCTATATGATCTAAATTTCTTCTCAAATCTTGGAGAAATCTAGACTTAGCACATCTCCAAATACAATCTCCCCTCAACAAGCTCTCTTCAATTCTTAGATCAATTGGCTAGAGCGGTGTCTGGCACACATCCTTTGTTCTCGCATTCTGGGCAAGAACTCCTGGATAGCTAAGTCAAGACCCTATAATACAAATTATTAAACATATCATATTACAATAGTATAATGTAATAAAGAAAATTCAAAAATTATAAATAATGAATAATAAATATAAATCACCTTCTCGTATATCTCTGTAATAGTAGTCAATTTTGTCTCATCTCCAAGCTCATCATCCCTTTAAAGGCTTAGCAAACCATTTTCAAGTGAATTTGTTTTCAACTTCAACTACCGTCGAAGCCAACGGTAGGCATTTGATTGTTTCCATCCTTACAAACAAACCTACAAGTAATCGCCCTTATAAACACCTTTCAAAGCATCCATCAAGCCTAATACATCTTCCTACAACCAAATTTTGAAGTGCCTTCTTCAAAGCATCAAAACATATATAAAATGATTGAAACATTTTTCTTCCAACTTCAAAGGTTTCTTCACTAAGTCTCACCACACATGTAGTCAGTCTGGATTAGTCCTTAAGAGTTCATTTCTATAATCAAAAATTCCTTCTAAACCTCCACATGGCCACCCATAACTGTTGTAACACTATATTTCTAGCTTTTCTTGCCACTTTCCTCCCAACATACACCTCCAATTCCTTTTAACTACAAATTTTTGCAACCTAAAAACTCTAAATGTCGTGTCCAGAATAATTTTGTCCTTGTATCTTTCTCGACAATTACTTTGAATTCACCAGCTTTATTTTTGGCTTGTGCTATTGCACTTATGCACTGGATTATAATTTTTCACCACAAAGTCTTTTGTTCTAGAATCATAACTTCCTAAAACAACAAACACCATGGACAACCCGTTGTACACCTTACCCTCACCCTAGTTGATTTATTAACATGTTTATCTCGATCAACATGTTCTTGAACCGCATACCTAGTGATTGCTTCTCTAAACCGATTTATACTTTCAAAGATAAAGCTAGCTCCCAAACTATTACTTGACAAGTTAAGGATCAAAAATAACCCCGTGTCTATTTCTTTGCTCTTTCTTGCTCTTTTTTCTTCTTCGTGCTGTTGAACCTCACTTGCATCATCAACATCTTCAAGATCTTTCATCTGATTCATTTCAAATTAATGCCTTCATCTGAATCAAAATATTGCTCATCACAAGCGATTTTTCCCTATAGAGTACTCTTTTCTTTGACGATGCTCATCATACCCCAAATCTACCTTTTTTACCTAAATCAACCCTTCAACCTATGACCTTTTTTTTTTCTTTTTTTTTTTTTTTGTTTTGCAAATTTTTTGTCTTTCCTAAGAATTCTAACCTCTTCATGAACATTACTACCATATTCTTCTTCATCTTCATCAAACTTTACATTGTCCGAACCTCCACTAACTTTAGTTTCATTTTCCCACCGACTAACCATGGAACATCACCAACAAGCAAAGTGGTTGAAGTCTCACCCAAGTCCTCCCCATAAACAGCGTAAGTACCACTCCCCAACAGCTCTTAGGGTTGTGCAGCCCCTTCAAATCCTAAAGTCTCACTACCTCAAAAGTAGCACTAGATTTCCGCTACATGGTTTAAGGTCTGGGCAAGGGTGGGGACCACACAAGTTCTCAACCAAGTGAAATACATAGGGTTCAAACAATATCCCCATTTTTTAACCGAGATACAATACTAAATAATATCCCTATCACTTTTAATTTCTACTAAATAATCAAATTTAGTGGCCTCGATACAAACAATGCAAGACGAATAATTATATCCCAATTTCTTTAACATAATCAACAAACTCAAAGTAGGAGATCGAACACAAAAGTCATTCTCAAACTAAAAAGAACTCAAATTGAGATCGAAGATCGCTTTTTCTAGGAAAAACCCTAAACACAAATTCTACACTAACCCTAAAGGCAAAATACTAACCTCAGTAATTTGTGCTCAAGCGATGAGCCCCCCAAATTCAAACACTTCCTGCAACGCGACATGTAATTAACCGAGTTCAAGTGTGAGAATGCATGTGTTTATTTGGGTAACCAATCGGGAAGTAGATTATTTAGGGATTAGGGTGTTTATTTGGGAATCTGCTAGTCTTCTTGAGAAGTGGGTGGGTCACATTTTATTAATGTAATTGGATTTTCAATAATTAATAATTTATATTGAAAAATACTTATAAATACGTGGTTTAAAATGCGCGTCACGCAACAACACGCAAATTTTGACCATGTGGCAAGGGAGAGTTGATTAAAATTTACTTTAAAATTTTTAAGGGGGTATTTAAATGCCTATAAAATTAAAATGTTAAAGTAAATTTTTTGAATAAATTTAGAAAATTCTTATGCATTTTCCCTTAGAAACTATCCTTATACTGTAAATATGTGTATGGACATAGAGCAAAATTAGTAGATAAAAATGAAGGTTCAATTATCGATGCAAAATTATATTTCTGGCGCAGGAGACAATCTAACAAATGTTCAAGAAACACATAGGATACCCCAGAAGGTCATTAAAACATTTGTCAATACTAATTGTCTCATCAGTACCAGTATTCCAAATTGTGTTACGGATTGAGTCATGAAGAAAGAGATAAGCACTTACAATATATAGCTATACTTTCTGAATATTTATCATTCATAAGATTAATTATATTTATCTTCCTTCTTTGTTTTCACACCCCTAAAAACAGATCTCGTATTTATATTCAATCAATCTCTCATTAAATTTCACTATCCATAAGTTTCATCTACTGTTATTATTGTTGTTACTTCTTCTTTCGAATTGGTGGTTCCGAGCAAAAGTATATAGAAAATCTAGTGATTTTCCAAGTTATAGCTAGATTATATTTGTATTGGTTCTGATTTATACTTATGATCAAGATCTGATTTTATGGTGATACATATATGGTATATTCAAAAAAAAATTGAAAATAGATTGATGGGCGTAATGACTTGCCCTAAAATAAGTGTATCCAAAGAAATAAAAAGTGTTGACACAACTAAATTGAGAGAAAAGATACAATGTATTCAACTAAATTGAGCGAACAAGATAACAAATTTAAAATAACATATACAGAAATTGAGCAAAACAGATATCAACGAATTTGGAGCTATAAATATAGCAAAAATTGAACGAACAAATATAACAAATTTGAGCGACCAATACATGAAATTGAGCGGACAAATACAAATCTAATTTGAGCCAACAACAACTTCAAATCAATCGCTATAATCATAATTAGCAAACTACAAAATATCACTATTTGGTGTAATTTCTCAATCTCAAATATAATTAGTCTTTTATATCTTGGGCTATTGATAAACAACAAAGCCCAAGAATATTAAGTTGTCAATTCCTTAATATCAAAGCAAAAATTAAAAATCAAGATCAGAAATCTAAGTATTGTACATTTTATACTAATTAGATCTTCGGAACGTTAAAGCTAATTTCTAGAAAAATAATTTTCAAGAAAAGGTACTTTTGGTATTCAATTAATAGAAGAAGAAAAAATTAACGTAATCATGTTTCAGCAGAAGGGGAAGAATGATAACTTCCTTAAAAGGTTATTTTGCTTATGATTATTTTAGATCTTAACATCAAATTACGGATTCAACTGACACTTAAATAATAATTATTATTTATCTTTACTAATAAAAAATATTCATCAAAACATTCTTCAATTTACTTTTATTATTATTAATTATAATAAAACCAATAATTTTTATTCACTATACACAAACATTGAAAAGAATTAATTATAAAAATATATTTTACGAAAAGTATTTGAGAAGGACTCCACGTACAAAGCACTACTCAATTAATTATCAAAATTAAGTTTAGGATGGAGTGCTATCAACGTTTCATTTAGTTCAAAGTCTTCTCCAAATATTTTCTTATTCATAAAATATATCACATCAAATTTTAGTTATCCATATAGTTTTATACATGTTAATCTAGTGAAATACATTAAACAACAACGTCAAAAAGATATACATTAATTCTATTATTGTAATACACAACTATTTTATATAAATAAAAGTTAGTTGAGCCTTCATTTTGTATCTCTAACGGTGGAATAACTACTCTATAATAACAAATAACTTCTCTATAATCATCAGCTCAAAATATAAATTTTTTCCGATTGATTTTTCAATGTCCCCATTTGCTCATGTTAACAACCTAAACTACTTGTAAAGAAATGGATATTAAGTCTAACTCGATCTCAAAAGCTAGCTAATGAGAAGAGAATTGTCCAAGTTCATATAAAGAGACTACCCATCTCATTAACCACCAATGTGGAACTCTTTTTCATTCTCCAACGCCCGCTCACATCCAAGATCGACATCGTTATGGCAGGTTTAAGTCGGGGGCCCAACAATAGAATTCCATTTGAAGAAAGCAACTCTATGGTATTTGTAATGGGTTTCTACAAACACCGATCTTCAATAGTTCATAAAACCTCTTGCACGTAAAAAATTATGTTGAGCAAATCCATAGGCGGAAGATTAACAAAAATGATAACCATATCGTATGGCATATTCTCCATTTCAAAATGCAATCAAATTTAAAGTTACGTGTAATGTTTCAGATGGAAGTACGGAAACTTAAGAATCTTGAGGGTTTTGAGATGGAAGATGGAAGATGGTGAGATAAATATTAGTGGGGCTTTTTCTATTACGTATAAAGACGAGAAAAATGAGCTAACCTAAAGTGCAAGTCATTTTAAAAGCCTAATATCTATATCTAGATATTACCATTAAAATAATATCAAAAGAAACATTAAATATATATTCTCATATCTCCCGTAAGGTATTCCATTTTCCATTTTTCATAATCAAGTTGTTATGGCCAATCGTCGGGTAATGAAGTAATTGTGAAGCCTCCACCTCAATATTTATCAACACCAACGGTGATTTTTCTAAAATCTCCAACAAAGTGATTTTTCTAAAATCTTAGATATATATTCATTCTCATATATTTGCACACAAGTAACCATACCATCTCAACATCTTCAAGCTCAACATTATCTTCAAAACTCAAAATTTCAAAATGTTGAATCAAGAGCACTTTAGCACCAATCAAACAATACCTATTTTATTTTCATGTAACAAAATTACACATAAAGAAACAATATTTAGCTCAAGACTTCAGATCATAAGCTAAGATGACAAATCGAGTCTATCAAACAAATACCTGTGTGGAAACAATCCTTCACTATACACAACATTTATCAACATTTATCAGAGAAGTGACTAATTAATTTTATGCTTTGAGCAACATTTTGATTTTTCCCATGGATAACAATTGTGTATATGCCTAAATAGTATTCGTTTCTAAATTTGAGATTAGAGTATAGAAATCGCATACATGTTTTTTCTCAATAATAACTATTATAATTGAGATACAATAATTACTAACATGATAATGAATATCTATTCAATAAAACATCGCTAAATCCCCAATAAATTGTCTTCGAGTCCACTCAAAAGTTTTAGCATTATTAGCAAATAACATTTAGTTCGAGCAATTTGTCAAACAATTCTAAGGTAGAATATCATGTAACTCATGACTCATTCCATATAAACAAGGGCAGACTATGTACAACCGTGGGGGTGCACATCACCCGAATATTTTAGTTGAAACTCTTATATATATGTATATTTGTAGAAGAATTGTGTATAAATATAAAGCATGCCACCCAAACTAACAAATAGTTGTATAGAGTGCCAGAAGTGGTACAGTAGCAAATAAGTTTTTTCTACTTCTGAAAAACAGTGATTCGAATTTTTGATTATGATAATTCTTTTTGGCAAATATTTAAATAGAGGCTTTATTGTTTTAAAAAATATTGCGTTTCATTAGAGTTGAACCCAAGACCTCACCTGAGAAAAGATTGAAACATATCAACAAGTCATGGCTCTTATATTGATGAAGTTTATGTTTAAGATATTTGTTCTTACTCTTAATTCCAAAACTTCACCTGGCAGTGATCACAGCCAACGAGCCATGGCTCTTATATTAATGAAGTCTATGTTTAAGATATTTATTCTTTTTCCCTTATAAATATTGAAACCACGTCTCGCGCCAGCATGTGGCATCCGGAGTTTCAAAATTATAGATCCACCTCCGCATATAAAACATGAGAAATTTATGCACTTTAGAGTCCTTAGCACCCAATTCCACTCTATGGAACTCACACAGTAGACATTTCCAATCAAAAGTAATAGAAACTTGCTGACTTACCTCAAATTTCACATATTCATTCGGCTGATTGAACTTCCAAACAGTTTCAAATGGAGGTATGAGAAACTTGTTCTTTGGGCTCAATGTGCTTGAGGCTTAAAGATTTTGGATTTACAAAAATATACAATTTTTTCAAAATGTTAGATTTACATAACTCATATTTTTATATTACACTCGCATAATCCTTTTTTCCGTGATAATACTTATATAATATTATACAATTACTGTACATAATGTATAAACCTTTTGAAATAGGGTATATTAGTGTATAAGTGGTACTTATACACACCTTTTATACCTATACAAAATTACATAACTTATACAAAACCATGTTTGATCTCTTATAAAATTTAAACTCTATTCGGAATGGGTGTAGATAATAAAATCCAGGTTTACAAAAATATCGCAACAATCATAGTATTTTATTTCAAACATGAAATATCATCTCTATGAATCCTTTCGATTCTTCTTTTGAACATAAAATTCAAGAGCTTACTTGACTCGAACTTGATGAATTTGATTCGACGTGTACTTGAATTCATGACTTTTAGCTTGATCTGGAATTCTAATGAATTTGATCTTGATTTATATTTGAATTCAAAGGCTTTTGAGCTTGATCTTGAATCTGGTGGATTTAATCTTGACTTATCTTTGAATTCAAGGGTTTTTGAGCTTGATCTTAAACTTGATGAATTTGATCATGATTTGTTGTAAATTCACCCATCCGCTGTTATAAGCACCTAACGACTTATGCAAAAAGGAAAGTTTAAAATTTTGCTATCCAGGTGAAATTTCTTGAATTAAAATCAAGTGGCGTACGATCTCGAACCCGACTAAGTTACATCAAAGGGCATGTGCGTACATCCGTCACAAACAATGCTTCCGCCATAGTGAAACTGGGGCTGCACCAGAATTGGTCTCACTGTGTGACGCACTTTCTAATTTCACAATCCCGTCCCAATTAGGATTTAAAAAAATCTATTCTCTCAAAAAGGGCTTTCTTAATAAAAATTTTCAAAACAGAAGTAGACTTTTTGGAACAAGAAGAGAGGAACTAGGAGGCTAGAGGAGGCAAGTGATTCATCCTCCGTAGCTATAATTTTATGGAAGAACTCCGTGTGACTCTGGCCCAAGCACAGTAACTAGGAACGTCTCGACAATAGCTTGGCGCCAAGGTAGGCTTGGCTTATTCTCCTCCGTGTTAGACTTTGATTAGCAAAATATATATGTGCGTAAAATTGATGTGCTTTTGATGGGTAGGGACCAAATTTGAGTAATTGTCATTGAAATTTTATAATTGGTATGTCTGGGACGAACGAGAGAAAGGGGTGGTGATATTCCCATAATGTGAAACTCATAAAGTTATGGATTCCACAAGAATAGTTTATGAACGTACGTGGGTGTGTGAGAGTGAATTGATCTTATGCGTAAAGATCTTCTAGCATTACTATTGATGTGTGTATATATACATACATACATACATACATACATATGTATATATAAACAAATATTTATATTTATATATATATATATATATATATATATATATATATATATATATATAAAGAGAGAGAGAGAGAGTCCTCCTTTTTCGAATAGTAATTCTGAACGATAAGTCATAAACTCTTGCTTATATAATGTGGGAATTGAACGTTGAGGGATGGGCTATAGTGGTGTATGATTGATTTAAGACCGCGGAATCATGGGAGAAAGCAAGCTTACAAGCTAGAAATTTTCTTTGTTACATCGTGTCTTATTTTTGCTTAGTTCAGACAACCCGTTGTTGTTACTTGATGAAGAAGGTAGGGTATTCTAGAGAGGAGTCAATGTAATTTATGTATAATGGGTGAAAGATTGCGGCTGAAATACCCGTGAAAATCTCGAGGAGAGCTTCCGCCGGCATCAGCTCGAAAGCGCATCGCTGCAATCTGGCCAAGTCAGCTGGCAGCCGAGACCGTCAAAAGCGTAGCAAATGTCACTACAGTTGAGCCCAACTGTGCGAGCTAGCTTGTACCTCATCATAGAAATTTGAATATAAGTAACGTGGGATAATCGACTGAGCTATGAAATAGCCTCGAGCTAGGGTTGTGTTATACTTAATGAGGTGTAATTCTTGTTTGTGTGTGATTTACTAATATTTTAACTGATATGCTATGTTCGAATAATTAATGGAATCAGGATAATCGAGTACTAAAAATGAAGCAGGTACGTTGTTCGAAAGGCAATTATTTACATGGGATGAGGAAAGAGGCTAAACCACATAGCTGCACTACAAACAATCGCCCAATTGAATGGCGCCAGATTGGTTAGCTACCATGCCTTCAGTGAGCGCATCCTGGTTGTTATATGAAAATGTCGTAAATGATAATATCGCTGCCGTGGCGGTGGCAAAACATGAAGCGTTGCAACATATGATTTATAAGGAAAAAAAGCAAACAGCACAAACTTTTATATTCGCAAAGTCATCATATAAAACGCGTTATTCCATGTGTAAAAGAAAAGATATTAAAGATTTCCTTTGTGTCAGTATATATAGATAATAAGATGCGTGTAAGTTATACAGCGCAATAATTTGCAAAGGTTATATGGATACATATCAAAACATCAGCAGATGGTAGCACCGCTTGGGATGCACGCTTGTCAACACATACACTGATGAAACATAGGTAAAAGGTCGATCACAGCGTTTTTATTCCAATTTATTGTCAGGTTCCTTCATAAGCACAGCTGAATCACTTATACGTTAATGAATGCTAACACATTTTATTATTTGGCAAAAAAAGATAAATAAACACAAATATATTGAAATGTCAAAGATTTGCTGGTATAACTTTTTATAAATCACAAATTAAACTTAGAGAGTCAAATCTTAGTAATAAATATGTTCAGAACAAAGTGATAAACCATTTTCAGCAATGATATGAAAGCAAACAGAGATAATAAGTAAGTAATAACCAATCACTAAATCACTCAACAGAGTTTGTTAGTACGCAAATATAATACTCAGCTGGGAACAACATGTTACCTTGTTGACCAAGTATGGGGGAAGCAGATATGGGAGAGACAAGATTAAAAGACCACCGAGGTTAGAGTCAGTATGTGGTACCGTACGAACCTTGTTGAGCTACAAGAGACGATAATGTAGTTAATAAACTTAATGAGTTGCTGCATAAAGGGTAGCGTTAATTTATAAAGTCAATTGTATGTTAATTATACGTTGTTATGTGAAGTTGGCCGATGATGTCACCTACGTGGTATATCGATAATATCTTGCTACACTTTTTGTGTAGGTTGTGGTTGATTTGAAGTTTCATGATTGATGTGGAGTACTCCACATCGCCCCGTATTCTTCTCCTCCTGGCCGTCATTTATCTTGTCAAGTGTTCTGTTATAGCTCTTATACTTGTTTAGACTAGATCTTGGGAGAGTCCGAGGTTTTAGAAAATCCTTGTTGTTGATATTTTATAATATTGTTGATTTGTGTAAATTAATACGAAAATTGGTATTTCATGTAAAGTTCAAAAGTGGGTTTCGCTTATCGAGAGTCAATACAGTGTCCGCACGCCCCACCCAATTGGGGTCATGATATTTGTATTTGAATTCAAGGATTTGAAACTTGATCTTGAATCTAGTGGTCTTGATTTTGATTTGTATTTAAATCTAAGGGCTTGAAACTTGATCTTGAATCTTCGTCTGTCGTAACTGTATTTGAATTCAAGGGCTTTAGCTTGATCTTGAACTTTGTCTTGAGCTTGACTTGTACTTGAATTCAAGGGCCTTTAAGTTTGATATTGAATCTTTGTCTTGATCTCTGAAACTTGTACAAAAATACTTGAGTTCTTGAATTTTTGTAGCTTGTAGAGAAATCTATGATGTTTGATCCACGAACTATCTTTGGCTTCTTGTTGGAATTCAGGTCCTTTTTCTGAATTATGAGACCCCTATGTATAATTGTAGGATAGAAAGTTTCAATAAGGACGAACTTCTTTTCAATCTCAATCGATTTAAGTTGACACGATGATATTTAATTGATCAGAATATGTCACTTATATACGTAACGCGATTTTCTTACGGCCTTGATTTGACCTGGCCATGTTGTGTCATTTGACATGTGACATAATCCTTTGATCTTTTATTCGACGCATGACACATCATTTGACACATGACACCAATTTGGGCCTCTAGGAAGATGGCATTTTAGGCTCAATAACGTGAGCTTATCATTTGTAGCCCAATTCTGATGACCAGCCATCATTAATTCAATCAGAAGTTATTGGATTAATATAATTTGAATTTAATATCATTCAAATTTCTTAACAATGTAAATTTGATAAATTTAACCGTCCACAATGGGTAAATCTTTTTCACATGGCTTCAAATTTTAACCACAACTTTGAAATGACACCTCCCGCTAATCATAATCATCAATTTGTTAAAATTTTTAATAAATTAAAAACTCATCTCGTGAGTTTTCAAATTTTTATGAATTCTTTTCAAAAATAAACTATTAACACATAATTTATTTTAAAAAAAATAAAAAATTGTTTAAATTTATAATGATAAATATGAGTATCGGGCCTTAACTATTTTGTAAGTATCACAATATGAAACTTATAATCACATTAAATACATTAGATATCAACAATGTAATATATCAATGCTACGCAAATATATTTTTATAGTGATATTTTAAAAAAAACTAAAATCGCAAAAAGAGAAAAAATAAAATAAATTTATACATAATATCTACGGAATTGATCATAAAAATTATAAAAGAAGAAAAAGAAAGAAAAATTGTAGTAGAAGAAAAATAAGAAGAGAAGAAGAAGAAGAGAAGGTAAAAAAAATTAAAAATAACTAAAGAGATAATAAATTAAATTATGAATTAAAATGGATAATTATTTTGTTCTAACTACCTTACAATGTATTTTCCCCAAAGATTCTCTGACAGAGGCATCTACAAATTTCAAGGGTTCAACCATAGGTTCATTAGGTACAGCAATCTATGATTTTATAAAAACTCCTTGCTTGTACTTTCTTGATTTCTTTAGTAATTATTTGCATATTTATAACCATGAACTAATTTTTGCAAACAAAAGCCTAAATAATTAATATTCTATAAAAATATATATATATAAATTTTATTATGTATTTTAATTGGAAGGTAAAAATTTTCTTCCTTATTTCATGCTCCACGATATATACTTATTATTAACACTCCTAAAATAATTGCAACACATTTTTTTCTTGTTCACAAAGTTCTTTTTATTAATTATAATCAGAAACTAATATAGAATATATGAGTAGATACAATCAGTAACCGTATAAGATGTCTATTGTTAAATGTATGTTAAAAGGTATATCCATTATAAAACCTTGTATAACTTACTGCATATCAGCTATTTAATAGAATTTTAAGCATTATATACATAAATTGTGTTTGTCATTTTTGAATGTGTATAACTAACTGTATAAGTTCTCCTCATACATGTATACTTCTCATAAAATTTGTACAAATAATTATATATCAACATACTATTTAACATAAATACCGTATTAGATTTCTTTTTTTTGAAATATATATCAAAATGTATACCTATTATAAAAACTTGTGTAACTAACTAAGCATGATATACATAAGACATGTTTGTCATTTTTTAATGTGTATAATTGTACGGGTTCTCCTCCATACATGTATATCGCTCTTAAAACTTGTATGGATATATGTATACCAACATACTATTTAACAGAAATTTAAACATGATATACATGCTCTCTCACATAATATAAATTGAGCCCTAAAAAATTAGAGTATAATCACATTTGGTGAAGATTGATTTTCTCAAAATAATAAAGAAGGAAGAAGGAAGAAAAATGAAGAATATTTAAGAGAGAAATATGGTTACTAAGAGAATATGAGAAGATAAAAGGAAATACCTTTTTAATTAATTGGAGAGATAATTAT
>JACEIK010002956.1:152284-165190 GCA_018107945.1 Datura stramonium
CATAAATCACACAATTCACAATTATGAAGGTAAATTCTTGGAGAAGAAAGTAAATGAAGCGGTTAATAATGTGAAAGGTACAAATACAAATAAGTCTCACATTAACTTAACTGGAATGTTAGAGAGACATTGCAAGAATGACACGTATAAATCTTATTCAAATTAAAAGAATATAAAATAGTCATACATTCACACTCTAATAAAGTCAGCCTTGTACTGAATAAAAAAAAAATGAGAACACTTGTATTTCGCTCTGTTTTCCACTATCTTCCTCCCTTTTTTAACACATCCACTATTCTTCTTCATTTGGCGTTAAATTTGTACAGAAACACAGTAGCAGCAGTAACCGACACCTTTTCTCCTATGTCCCATAGCCTTTTTATATTTCTTCCCCCCACCCCACTTCTCATTCCTTATTGGTTCTTGCTCTCCTGGTATTGTTTTGTTCCTGTTCCTCACTTTACCTGTAACAAAAAGAAAATAGATTCTCCTCTTCCAAGAAAAAGGGCAAAATCCATGTATGTAAAGCTCCTTTCTTGAGCAACCTTTTGCTTGTTTTTAAGTGGGTCTGCATCAAGATTTTGAACTTATACTTGGGGGAACAACTGGGAAGGACATAATATGGAGGCTATAAAGAAACAAGCAACTAAATTGAGGGAGCAAGTGGCTAAGCAACAACAGGTTTTCTTTTTATATACNATATATTTTTTAAAAGCATATTTGGTAGGAGAAGTGACAATTTACCAAGTCTTTTTTTTTTTTTTTGCTCTTAGAGAAAGTTGAGGTAAGTTTTAATCAACTTGTAATTGTTGTTCCTTATTTAAATGGAAAAAAGATTCTATTTTTATTAATATTATGGAATCTTTTTGTGAGTTACTTTATTGTTTGATTATTGGGGTTTGAAGTTTATTTGGAGCCTGTTGGGATTTGTTTGTGTACATTAATTTTGTACTTTGAGCAGTGGTTTAGTTTTGCGATTGGACGAATAGCGTTGTATATATTTAAGAAAGAAAATACTGGAGGCTAAAGTAGTTCTGGGAGGATTTCTTGAGCTTTGTGTTTCTTTGTCCTTGGGTGTGAATGCCACTGAGCACAAGGATGACAAATCTACCATCACTTAGAGCAGTTGTGTGATGCATGTAGCAAGGCAATAACATTCTTGTGCTATCAATGACATAACAAGCCATTAGGACTGGGTATAGTAAAATTTAACTGGTGATTTCAGAGGGATAGCCTAGTGGTGAGGAACTGCAATCTCCAATCATAACATTGGCGGTTGGAGCCAACAATGGAGTACCCTATAAAAAGGGGGTGATTCTCCTGATAAACTTTGGAGTTATATTGTCAACCAAACACTTTCAAGTATTATTAACTGCACGGACTCTATAATATGCTAGTCTGATAAGTGCAAGGTCAACTATCACCCATATCTACTTTTCCGATTGCTAACATTTTCTTTATTTTGAATCTTGAATTTTATATTTCCTTGGAGCTATGAGTATAATTATCTTTGGAGCAAGTAAGAAGAGGGGATGTGAAATGAGGAGGGGAACTTGTTGATTGACATTCATTTGGAAAAGTATTATTCTTCTCCTCCTGTTGCTTGGCACAGCTGGAAAGAAGTAAAAATACACCTACATTAACCTTTTCTTACAGCAGAACCCTAGTCCTTATATCCCTTTCCCTTTTACTTCCTATCTATAGCCTTTTTAGGTCCTTAACAGGGAGGGGAGCCTGAAAGTCTTTTGGTATGTTGGTAGGGTAAGAGGTGCTTAGACCCAAGAAAAGGATCGAAGCTCTTCAATTTCATGCAAATTGGACATTGAGCTTTTGGTATAGGTGTCCAGAGGAGAATATTCTATGAAGAAAGGAGGGGAAAAGGACGATCAAGCAAAGATACTAGTCCTCTTAGAAAGGGGAATAAATCATTTTTCTGTATGCCCTTAGATGTATATGTAGTTTCAATAATAATTTGTTGTTTTCTGTTTTAAGTTGGACTATGTGACCTTGATTATATACTAAAAGAAAATTCATAATAATACAACAAGCAGTTTTATATAACTAAGGTTTAGTAATAAACCCTTTGCAGACAGCAGATATGTTGTTGTTATTGTAAGGTGTAGTAATGAAATAGATAGAACCCTATGCAGAAATGGGTTTATTACATGAAGATAGTGTTACTAGCATATCTTGTGCTGGTTACTGTTAGCAATCTATCCTTCTTGGCTCATCTATGAACCTCAGGAGACACCCTGAACATGGCTAATGGGCTGCTCGTTACTGGATCAGCACAACTACCTTCAACTTCCCCTATAAGTTATAGCACATGTCCATCCAGCTTTCTAAGGTGCATTAGGTGTCAGGGGTCACAACAGTTGAATTTGAATAGTGGTTCATGCCTGCAAATTCAACCTCTCGCTGGTATGAGAATGCTACAAGAAGCTGTTCCCGACTACTTTCCAGCATCATATCTTCAACTTAATCTCTAATACGATATTTCATATCAATTTGAAATTATTCCGCTACATTTATAAGTTTCTGTGTCTCATATTTCTCTTTTCTGTAGTTTTTCAGTTGGAAAAATAATTAGTTGTGAGTTCTAATTCTTGTTCCTGCAGATCTAGCCTATGAATGTGATTTCCATGATAAAACCTGAAAAAATATTTCCTGAATTTTTCTAGCAGAAACAATAGTGAATTGCGAAAGTCGATGTACTGTAATTGTTAGATGCAAGGGAAAGATGCCTTTCTTCAGAGAATCTTCCAAGAGAACAAGGGAACCCTACTCCTGGATCATCTCTCGTCTTGTAATTTTTAGATTTTTGAAGAAATTGAATTGGAAGATATAAATAAAAAAGGGTTAAAATGGAGATGACTAAAATGACTTTGACTAGTTATGTTATTCCATAAGTAGCCGACCCAAATACTTGACTAAAATTCAACATTAAACAAGTAAATCCGTGACTTGTGAGATCAAATGCTTGGGTCAGACTAGTATGGTAATCATTAAAACATGAGTTCAATGAAGATATTTTATCTAGGTTCTTGAATTCTATCATGAAAGAGCTCATATTCTGCTTTTTATTAGGCTATTTTGAGACAACTGGGACACCTGGGCCATGAATCTGTGATGGTCGATGAAGCAGAGCTGGAGATTCATCAGCGACTTCAGGAATTATATATGTCTACAAGGGATGCGAAGGTGACACCAATACAACTCTGTAAACAATTTTCTGTCTATTAAGAAAGTCATCAAACTCAAAGAGGTGAATAGGGTTCCAATAGAGATATGTAAAAAGCAGGCGCTATTATGCATATTCTTAATCCTAAAATGGAATGTAGGTAGAGATCCATATGCATAGTATCTATTTAGATATGACTGAATGACCCCTTTCTTGTAATGAGAATGCATATAACCCTATTCCGGCTTGGTTTGATATGGAATCATGATCATGGAATCGACTTAATCATCAGATTAAAAGTTCGTAACCCTAGCCCATCCCCAATTTGGGCGGAACAAATCTACTAATCCTTTGATTCTAGTTAATAAGAGGGATCTTGAATACTTATTAAAAATTCTAGTAAGAATGTCGTTTTTGTTAACAGCATGGATCTTTCTTGCAAGCAAAATCTAACTTGCTGCATTGTGCTTAACAGCATTTCCAGAGGGATATTGTTCGTGGTGTAGAAGGATATATATCAACAAGTAAAAAACAAATGGAAATAGGTCTGTCGACCTCCATCCATATCTTATGTTGCTTCAGTTATTTAGCATGTCTATGGTAGTGTCAACTTGCAGCTTGATCTTGCAGCTAGAAAGTTGGCAGAGAATTGTAATAAATATGGGAGTGAGAATCAAAATGGTCCTTCTACCTTGCGAAGGGTTGCCGTGGAATTTGGTACCTCACAAGTTGCAATGGAGGATCAAAGGGAAATTATGCTAGGAGTTCTTGGACAACAGGTTAGATCTATGCTTGTTTAGTTTCACAGTCATATGCACTCCCAAAGGTTTCCCACAAAAAAAGGATATTTTATGTAGATTGAAGGTCACCTGATGAAGGTCATTTTGGTTTGTCTTTCCTTACCATTTTGCCCCATTTCTTGCAACTGGAGTTGTGATGTGCTGCAGATTGCAGGGGGGGATATTGAGACGATCAAGAGCATGCCTAATTTATGAAGATACGGTCTACCTAATTTTTATGGGAGAAAACATGCTTTCTGATTTTAAGATATACACGATAATGTTTGATAGTTTAGAAGAAAAAGTGTCTAGCAACATAAAACAAACACAGACATGCATAAGGTCCAAAATAATGCACTTCTCACTCTTTGTACTATGCAAAAAGAATAATGCATCCATAAGATATAAGTTCTAATCATTTTTTGAAAAATTTGAAAAGTCAAGCGCAAAGCTATCTGTTTCTGATGTCTAAATTAAACAACAAGACCAAATAGTTAGGTATCTCTCTGACATATCATATGAAGCATTGAAGTATGTCAAGCACATATATTTCACTATTGATGAGAGCATTTTATCTGGGGTTCTTAGGATGGACATATATTTCAGTTATGATGAGAGCATTTTTATTTGGGGTTCTTAGGATGGTTTAATTTGGAGGGATAAGCATTTTCATTTCACATAGTGAACTAAAGCTTTGTTTATTGATGAGTTATACCTCTAATGACAAGATACCTAAAGTATGAATCTCCATTGTTTTTAACCCAATATGTGATGTTGGTGAAACTATAAAATGGTATACCTTGATGATGCTTTTAGCATTTTCTTGGTTCCTAGAGTCTATAGTGTTTGATCATTTTTCCTTTTAGCTGTAGGTTTGTGAGCCGTTGAGAGCATCAATACATGGTGCTCCTTTAGAAGATGCTCGCCATTTGACTCACCGCTATGACAGAATGCGCCAGGAGTTTGAATCCCAGGTATCTTTTTTTGATAAATTAAATCCCAGGTATCTTTCAACCTTCCATTTTTTCATTTTTCGGGTGTGTTTGGGGGTTGGGATGTGTAAAAGCTTGTTTATTAAAATAAAATAAAGCAAGTAAAAGTAAGAAAAAGAGGGATATCTCCCATACAGCACAAAGGAATGTACCCCTTCAATCAGCATATCTGTACACCCTTTTCAAGGAGGTGGTAATCAATTTTGTATCCGGTTGCATCATGTCATGCAAGAAATCTGTGTAGTTCTCAGTGGATTCCCACTCTTTTCAGGCAACTGAAGTAATAAGACGCCAATCAAAGTTTAGAGAAGCTTCTACTGAAAGTTTGGCAAAGCTTAAAAATGCAGAAACAAGATTGTCGGAGCTCAAATCTTCGGTGTTGGTTCTTGGCAAAGAAGCAACTGATGCCATGTTATCTGTAGAGGAGGAGCAGCAGCAGATTACTCTCCAAAAGCTTCTTACCATGGTATTGCTGGTTTCTCTTTATTCATTCAATTTGTATGGGTGTTATGCTCACAGAAGTATCGCAATTGGTCTTGGTGTTGTACTGATTGGCTTAGTTATTTGCAAATTTTGTTTCCCTAAGCAACTGTAATGCGCTGAATGTACAAATGGAGATTGTTACAGCTTATTTTAAGCTGCCACCTAATGCACTTAAGAACCAGGTTCTTCAGTTGCCTAACAAGAAGTGAAGTGCGGAATAGAATCAACACAAGGAATTGTACCGTGGATAACTCCTTGCTCAAGGGAGTAAAAGAGCACAACCTACCTCTGTAGGATGTGCCTCAAGTCTCCACTTAAAACTAGAGTAATTTTAGGTTACAACTCTATAACCAAAAGGACGAACTCTAGTACCTTTCTCTCTCTAGTTGCAACTGCCCTTTCAAGAGTCTACCCTAGTCTTGAAAGCCTTTACAGCTTAATCAAGTAAACACCTGTTACAAAGCTTCTGGTGAAGTAAATAGGTTAATATCATGAACAAATAATCAACCTAACAATTCGAGAACTATAGCAGCAGCTTCCTTAGGAATAAGTTGTCTTTGTTGACAGTTTGACTCTCACAAACACTTTCAGTGACAACTATTTGCTAAAAATAAGTTTCTTGATATGTGCGAATAGCGTCCAAGACTATAGCATCAATGTGTTGCTTTATATAAGGGATATGATGGCTGAAATCCTCTTGTCTTCTTGTTCCAATACCCACTGGAACTTGGTCAAAAAATCCAATCCCAATTGAACTTAGATTTCCTTATTTGTTTCGACCTTCACTTGGTTTCTCCTAATTCCAAAGCTCTTTCCTTCTGTGCTAATGTGGTAATGCTTCCATGTTGAGTTCTTATTCCTTGATCGACGTGTTTATGCCATAAACCAAATTCCTCAAGGAATCCTTCTGGCACTTGGAATCTGCTTTGTATCCACTGATTGACAGTCGTCTCCGGTCTTCTGTGAAAGACCTGGTTCTTTCAGTTCATGCACAGAAATTCTGCATCCCAGTTCCTCCAGTAGATATGATACGGACCTGGTTCTTTTGTAATTGTTTATCAATTTGAGGCATGTTAAGAATCTGGTTCTTGTATAATGTTTGTCATGTTTGTCAATGATCAAAACTTCAAATTCGACGTAGCTCATCATTACATTTTAAAACTGTAACTGTGCAACAAGTCATTAAACATCTTGGTTTGGCCTTAAAGAAAGACAAACTGGTTTTATTGGAAACAGAATGGTGACAAAATTCCACTTTTTGGGATATACTTTCAGTTGAATTGGAACAGTGAATCTTTTCACTTTTAAAGATATACCTTGTTCTGACATCATGATTTGTGGTGGCTATAACTTTTAGCTTAGTCAAAATGACCTTAAATTGATACAATTTAGTTTTAGGAATTATAGTTGCTAATTTCAGTCATTTGAAATGAAAGAAGACAGTGGACATAGATGCTTCGTAGTCTACTACAAGTATATTGTTATAATGCTTCCCATGATGGAGGAACACATCTATATGTAGTAGCCTATGTCATTATCTCCAAAGTTGCAGGAAAAATCTCAAACCTGCTAGTATCTTTGAATATCTTTTGGAGGTAAAATAACGGAAGTTGCTGATGCACCCCTATATTATTGTGATGACAATGCAGCTATTGAAAGTCATGTTAGTGATTAATTTAGTAATAATCAAAGTTAATGTAGCACAGGGAAAATATTAATTAGCTAATGTAGCATTTGGAGTAACAGGATCATAATACTAGTTCTTCTAAACATAAAAAAATACTATTTTGATATAAATACCAGCAGCTGAGGGCCAAATGATCAAGCTACTCAAATATCTGGGATACCTAGGCATAATGGGGTCATAAATCAAAATTTCCCTTCAATTCTGAATATGTTGAGAAAAATGAATATCATGGATGTAATGCTTTGCGCCTTTCTCATGATATTCACTTGAATGATCTTCTGTGAGATTGGAGATCCCTATGTTCTTAGTTACTCCATTTGTTTAGCTTGAGAACACTTAGGTCATTTCTTTCTGCTTTTCTTTCCTATTAATAAAAGTTAGTACTAAAATTTTCTTCCTATATAAGTTAAAGAGAACAAAAAGTTCCTGGCAGACTTGCTTTTTCGTTTTATTAACTAGTACTTAGTGCAAGAAGTGTAGAATACTTTGGCGAAGTTCGATTTTTTTTGGTCTCCTGTTAAAACCACTTTCCTTGTCTACACCAATTTTGTCTCTGCATGGATCACTTCCTATTGAAATCTGTGTGACTCGTTTATCTAAAAATGATTTTAGCTTGCAGGTTGATGCTGAAAGATCTTATCATCAGAATGTTGTTTCCATTTTGGAGAAGTTGCATTCTGAGGTCTGTAGATTCAAACATTTTATTTCCTCCAAATCATTTGAATAGAACTATTCTATTGGTAATTTTCTGTTTTCTGCAAGGGATAGAATCGTAAACTTCAACTTTGAGACAGTGAGGTAAAAAAAGATAATGACATAAATATTTAACATTTTTTTCTTGGGTCAGATGCTTGTAGAAGAGCAATTAAATGAGTCGTCTCCACAATCTTCAAATTCACCAAGAGTTTTGCATGATACAACTTCAAATGGAACTGAGCATCCAGAAGCTGAGGATAAAAGTCCTACCTATTTTATTGCCAAGGTAAGGACTCTTTAAAGGGTTGGCAATTGGCATATTTGCTCTCCTTTGTCCTCAAAATCTGGATCTTTCTGTATTCTCCTCAATATTCTTTGATCTCCTCGATTCTTTGGCTGGTAGGTCATGCACTCTTTTGATGCCCAAGCAGATGGTGAGCTAAGTCTAGAGGTTGGCGATTATGTGGTAGTCCGGCAGGTATTTATCTTCATTTCCTAGAACTAGACACGTTACACTGCCTATGACTGTTGCTGCAATAACTACATGTCTTATTTTATGTGTTTTGGTTCCGTAAGTTATTTTCTAAAGTACCTTGAAGGTATGTACATCAGTCTAAGAACATCCAATTAGGATCCAGATCTTGCATATTATTAATCCATGGTATGTTCATAAGCCCCAAGTGCTATCTTACTATGGGGTAGATATTAAATCATTCACAATTTTTTTGCAAAAAACAAGTGATGCTGTACGCTCTACTGAGGTTTAATCTCTCTGTTATCAGTCAAAATCCAAAACTACAGGTCAATTGTCTCTTTATTTGCCGATGTCCCTTTCAACTAGCCAGTTCTAGTAGTTGTAACTTTTTTTTTTAATCGTTAAAAAGGTATTGAACTAATGTCCAGAAACCAGAAGGTGCCGTGGGTAATTTACAAGAGGTAGCTCCATTACATATTGCGTAATGAGCTCAAAAAATATATCAGGGCCTCTATATCATTTGCAATTGCCATGTTACGCCAAAAAAACAGTTGGGAGAAACATCTGTACTTGGTACTAACTACATGTTCTGATTTGCTTTCAAAAATACTTGCATTCCTTTCCTTCCAAAGGGTCCACCATACTGAGAGTATTCCATTTTTTCATCTTCGTCTTATCCAGACCTTTTGAGTACCAGCATTGGAGCAGTTCTGTTGTCATCCTTGGCTGTCACGACCTGAGCCATAGACCCCAGATGCGACACGGGACCTAAAACCACGAATCACTCCAAGCCAACCCATGGTACATGCATAACATAAGCATAAACATACACTAAGCGGAAATAAATCATAAGAAGAAACATAAGCGGAGACAACAAGTCAACACCGCTGAGCATCTATACCTCATAGTCTGAAAAGCCTCTAAAACATCGGAAACATCGGATGAGCTGATGGGACAAGCCCCCAACTAGCTCTGCTGAGTCTGTAACTGAAAAGACATAAAAGGGACATAAACCAAAAATTGACGTCCTCGGATGATGATGACTCACTAAGAGCTGGGCTGAACCGAAGCAAGAGCGAAACTAACGACGAAGCTGAGACTGATCACCCGAACTTGTATCATGAGACGATATAGCACAAAAGTATGCGATCAGTACTTTGAATGTACTGAGTATGTAGGATAAGTAAAACATAAAAAAAGGAACATTATGATAAAATCATGAACGTAATAGAGACATAAAACATGAGATTTCCATCGTAATCTGGAGTATAATGACCCAAGGTTCTGAAAATGAAATCATAAAGCTTAACAGGTTTGAAATCATAAGTAAAATTCATAAACTGATCAATGGGTCAAAATACACTATAAAACATGATATCATAAGTCCTGAACATGAAGAAACATGAAAAATGAGGAATTGTGGGAGATTCTTATAACCGACACCATCATGAATGAGCACATGATGCCCAACTATCTCGCTCAAGTTGGCAAAGCCATTGCCAGGGCAAAAAACGATGACAACGTGATATCACTTATGAGCCCATTTGGGCAAGGGAAACACTCTCTGGCGAGGACCCTTATCATACCTACGGTGGCATGTAGTTTTGAGACCTGGGTGCGCTGAATCCCGGCCTACTCGGTGCTAAATACTACTCCCAAAACATGCATATTGCTTATAATCATACTCATGAAACGTATTTGATTTTGCATGGGCTAGTTAGAAATCACGAAATCCATAAATTGCTTAACATACGTGAACTAGCCATGAAAACCATATTGAAAATACAGCCATGATACATAAGCTTGATATTTATGGGATTCATGCATAACTGAGTAAATCATCATAACTTGAAAATAGAGATCCATGAGAGTTTTCATAGAGATCATGTAATTATAATCATAAAACATAAATAGAATCATGAAAGAATCAATTTCATAAGAGATCATAGAGTTTTTCATCAAAAAGGGTCTTAACTAGAAATTCATGAAAATCATAGTTGGAGACTTGAAGGAATTGAAATCATGTAGTTGGGCTTGGGATTGTGCATGAGGGTGGAAGAAATCCCTCATTCATGACCCTACGTACTTGGGTTTTGATGGTTTCTTGCTTAGACTTGAGACCCAAGAGAGTTGAGAAGAAGAACCCTAATTGCTTGAGAGCCTTGAGAGGTTTGATCTTCAATATACGGTGTTTTTGAGAGGAATGAGTGTTTAGGCTAAGTAAAACCCTCTAATACACCCTTTAGAAAGCCCAAACGACCTAGTTTAGGAGATAAAAGCATAGGAAATTACTGGGATGCCCTTATGAAAACGAGCTGAATAACTGTTCTACCAGCCTTTACTGGTCGTACCACCAGTCGTGGTAACAAACCACGGGTCGTGGTATGCAATTCATGGCTTCTAGGTGACTTAAAAGCTTGCTGAAACTCTTACCACGGATGCTCAATACGAGTCGTACCTTGGTACCACGAGTCATGCCATGACTCATGGTGACTGGGCTTGTCCTTTGTCCGTCAAACCTGATAGTGTTTCACTAAACTGCTCATAACCTTTTACTCCTAACTCCGATTGACGCAAGGTCAGATGCGTTGGAAAGAAAACTCAAGGGGCTTCAATTTGATATGCTGGATCACCCAAAAGCACTTCGTAAAACGGGAGTTCTGGTCGTTTAAAGTTGACCCTTCTAAGAACTTATATGAAGACTCAATCGGTAGGAAAGCTCTCAACTCAACTTTATGCTAGAGGTTCCTTATAACCTTAATTTGTATCCAATGCACTTTTCATACTTAAGAATTGATCTTAACACCTTGTTTCCATAAAATTCATCGGGTTCGGGTCTATCCACATACCTAGAATGGTTTCAAACTTAGCCCGAAAGTACGAGGCGTTACAATATCTCAACTCACTACTGAAACAACGATTTGCACCATCATACCACATACCATATTTTGAACTCCATCTCACGAGTCGTACTGAGACTCTTACTGAGGAAAATTTCAGTTTTCAGCTGGTTCATACCCCAAATCTAGGGTCTAGTCTTAGGGACTTTTGGGTTGTTACATTGGCATTGTCCAGTTAACCTCGGCACTGTTCAAAAGAAAGTCCAGATCTGTTTAGTGAATATGCAGACTGCAGTGAATAAAAAGATGATTGACATCCTCATTGTGCCTCTCACACAGTGCACATCTACTACAAATGTTCACTTCTCTTCTCCGAAGGTCATCTTGAGTTGAGCACTGTTCGTGAGCCACCAGCCATGTGAAGCACTCCACTTTCAGTGGGGCCTTGTTTCTCCAAATACATTTCCATGGCCAATTGGGAATGATGGCAGTAGAGTTCCTTAAGAACTGGTAACATTCTTTAACAGTGGATCTTCCTTTTGAATCTCCTTTCCACAGTAAAGAGTCAGGTTTCTGTTGTAGGAGAGTGTGACTTTGTGACTGGTGAAGCAAAAAAGAGACACTCTCCAGCTCCCAATCGTTGATGGCTCGCCTAAGATTCAAGTTCCAGCTCTGTTCTGACCAGCAAGCTGAGATGGCAGCATCCTGATTCTGAGAGATATGAAAGAGAACTGGGTATTGCTCCTTTGGTGACATTTGACCAAGCCACACATCTTTCCAGAATTTTGTCTTCCTGCCGTTGTCAATCTGAATAGAAGTGTTAGATTTAAAAGAGTTCCAGTGTGCCCTAATATGTTTCCAGATGCGGTAAGAACCATATTGCTGAGATTGTTTGGTAATCCAACGGTTTAGGAGCCCATATTTCACTTCAATGATCTTTCTCCATAATGCATCTTCCTCCTTGCTGAATCTCCAAAGCCATTTGTGTAATAGACTCGAGCTTGCAACTTCAGATTTTTTACTCCGAAACTGCCTAATTTCCTGTCAGTAGTTGCTTTTTCCCACCTTACCTAATTGTAGGTTTTATGTGCTCTATTTCCTTGTCACAAGAAATCTCTTTGTAATTTATCCATTCCTTTGGATGTGGAGGTCGGTAATGGGAACAAAGACATAGAATAAGTGGGAAAGGAATCTAAACAATGTTAATTAAAGTGAGCCTGCCACCAAGGGGGAGAGTTTCTTTTCCAGACAGAGAGCTTTCTTTCACACTTCTCCAAAATATCATCCCAAATTGTTATTGTTGTCGCATTGGCCCCAAGAGGGAGGCCCAAGTATTTGGTAGGAGAAGTCCCTATACTGCAACCGAATATTCCTGTAATTTCTTGTATATTTGGGGTGTCATTCATAGGGCAAGAACACTCTTTGCATAGTTTATATGCAACCCAGACAACAAAAAAATAGAAGAATCATTCTGAGGTGAAGGATCTAAGAATATGACTTGCATCAAATCCTTCTAAGTGTTGGGAAAAAGTCCCAGTCTGGATCAAATATGGTGGTAAGGCTGATATTGGTTGGATATAGCTTAGACATTTCCCATTCTCAAGTTGCCACCTTTTAACGTTTGAATATGCTAAAAAGATGAGCCTTCTGATATCCCCCTGCAGGGGCGGATTTATGTATTAGGGTGGGGGTGCCGGCACCCGAACACTTCGGTTGAAATTTTGTATATATATTTATCTATGTATAGCATATCTTATAATATATAAACTTGCC
>JACEIK010002956.1:169615-186195 GCA_018107945.1 Datura stramonium
ATACCTTAAATATCTTATGTAACTGACATGTCATTAATCCTCCAGAGTCAAATACATTCTCTATTAACTCTACCGAGTTATGACTTTTCTCTCTTCTTTCCATAACACGGATCTTTTCCCCTCCCTATTTTCTTAGTTTTTGGTGTTTCTTTATTCCTTTTGTATTTATAATAATTTCTCATATCTTATTGATTTTAGATTTATTATTTTTTGCAGGTTGATCGATCTGTGTATTTGCTGGATTTGAGTTATGACCTTTCCCTCTTCTTTCTATAACACGGATCCTTTCTCCCTCTCAGTTTTCTTAGTTTTTGGTGTTTCTTTATTCCTTTTGTGTTTATAATAATTTGTCATATCTTATTAATTTTAGATTTGTTGTTTTTTGCAGGTTGATCGACCTGTGTATTTGTTGGATTTGAGTTTTTTTTAAATATTATTAATTTTTATATACCAACATTTAACAGTAATAACACCGGATCAATTGTTTATGTGAAAGATTATTTTCTAGATAGATGGAGTTGCTCTTCAAGTTTCGATTACCCACTCCGATGAAGGACTTTATTTTTTTGGCATATCAAAGTTCATACCATGGCCTCTTTACAAGCTCTCAAAATTTACGTAGAACTTAAATGATGGATACTATTCAAGAGGAGAAGGAGATGAAAGTTGGGGATTCTATCGCGAACAATCTTTCAATGGCAACTGAAGGACGGAAAATGAAATTAATTGAGTTTGATTTATATTTTTAGTTGGAAAACAAATAACTTTGATGGATTGAGGTGTTTTTTATCTTTATATCTTGATCTTTTTTTCTTTTTAAAACAAATAAAAACAGTGACAACAAATCTTTTAGGCAGTAAAGTATGGTGTTTATGTAGTTAAATTATTTTCTTTTATATTTTTTCTTCTCATATTAATCAATTTCAAGAAGTTCACCTTTGGTTTGTATTTTTCCTTTTAAGACGAGCACAATTGTTATTGGTTATTATGTGATACATATTTCTATGACCCAAAAAAAAGTTAAAGTCTGCTTTTTATATTATAGATAATCTAAACCAGTTTCACATTTTAATTACTCAATTTTTCACGTTTTATATAAAAAAATGTAGCTCGCAAAACTAACCATTTTTAAAAGTTTAAATTAAATATACTTTCCATAATAATATCTTTTTCGTTGCTCTATAATTTCCTATTTTTGTAGGGTTATATTTTCATTATCCACTATCGCTTACCATTTTATAGGCTTATACTATACTTTTCATTATCCACTTCTTTATTTTTTATTTATATATATATTTTTTAATCAATTTTAGCTATAATTCAGATGACTTACATAGTTGTCTTCATTTTGCTAGGAATACACGGGCACACTTGCTTAGTATGATCCTTTTTGAGTCTTTATTTGCGTGATCTTCTCTTTTTCTCAATAGTCTTTGCTAGGGGTGGGCATTCGGTTTTTCGGTTCGGTTTTTTTAAATTTCGGTTCGTTTTTTCGGTTTTCAATTTTTCATGTAGTGTACCGAACACCGAACCAAACTAATTCGGTTCGGTTTGATTTTTTTCAAATTCGGTTCGGTTCGGTTCGGTTTTTTTAATTCGGTTTTTCGGTTATGGGCCTAATTAATGGGCTATTTTTTAACTTACAAAATGAACTACTTTTTTAATTAAAAATGAGTTGTTTTATCTTTTCAAATTCAAAATAAATTATTTTATGTTTGAATTCTAAAGCTTAATTCAACTAAACTTAATTTTNAATTTTGGAACCCTTATCTTTTCCTATAAAAGGAGAATACAGTGAGGGGGAAAAACTCACTCAAGAAAACTGAACAACAATAGCAATACATGAAAACACACACACAAACACTGCTAATCTTTTTTCCATTTTTGCATCCTATTTTCTCTTCACGAATTCCCCCTCCATTTAGTGCCTCGTGTTTGTTCGCTCACATTTTGGAGTTGGAGAAGGCTAGCAGAAGACTCGATCTTACAAAGCCTAAATCGCTGCACAACACAAGGTAAAATTCAACCCCCATCTTATTACATTATCCTTAGCTTCGATATCGGTTAATTTTATTTTAAACAGGAACATTTATTTCTGTCTTCTCCCCGTAATTGTATTTGGAACAGGGATGTTTGTTTCTGTCGACTCGCCGTAATTGTAAAATAGGGAGCGAAATAGTTTTCTAATCATTTGGTTATGCTTACATCCGATCTTGTGATTGTAAAGTGTTTACAATTTATGGTTTAGATTGATATAATTCTCTAAGGCGTGAAAACTTTAAGTGTGATAAGCTGTCTATTACAGATCTTTATAATATTGGTTCGAATGTTTTGAACCTAACAATAGTTGCTTAGTTATGTTTCTAATTGATTATGCATTTGCACGATGTTTTCTAGCTTCTAACTCAACATGAAATAATTCTAAAAGGTTGAGACTTGAAGTATAAATATTGTTTGCCTTAAGTATTGTTATAATACTAATCCAAGAGCCTGAGTATAGCCATAACCATTTACATTTATCTTTGGGAGGTTTAGAGATTGTTCAAGTTGTTTATTATCCAAACTGGACAATTGTTGGCATGTATCAACCATCTAGCTAGTTAAACTAGAGTGCAAATAAATAATGGATCTTATTGGAACTCATCACATGGCTATTTCTTGCTTGGAATCTGTTTCAAATGAAAAGTACGTCATCCTTCCTTCTAATTTCCTAGGTGCTCACATGAATTTTTATTTGAAACAACAAGTTCCAATATGAAAAGAATTAACTAATGACAAAATAACTTAGTTTAGCGGGAGTTTAATTGCTTGTTTCTCTTTATTGAGCTGTGCTTACTTTGGTGTCAAAAATTGCTTTTTGTATATGTTGAATACCTAGTAAGAGTTTCAAGTAATAAGAATGATGAATGTGAAGGAGTATTTGAGATTTTTTGTTTAAAGATTTGATGATGTTTGAGAATGTGTTCCTTTTGAATATTTACATAGATTTGAGTTTAACCAATAACAATTAGTATGAAAGAGTTACTTATGTGAATAGTGCCCTTTCTTTAGTAAACTACCATGTTCTTTCCTCTTAAAGGCAAATCTATTTGAATATACGTGTTTGAAACTAGTACTGTTAAATTACTTGACCATTAATGGTTAAGGAAATAATGTGAACTTGAGTTCTTCTCAAAACATCTTCGTTTTTGAAATCTTCTTAAGAGGTATAATTTCCTTAATTGATTGAGTATTTTAAGTGATAGTTTAACTAAGTATGGGATAGTCCCAAACAAGAAGCAGATGAGTACTATTATTTTCTTTTCTTCTTTTGTGAATTTTTTACTATTTTTTAAAGTGTTCATATAGATTCATGTTCTTAAATAGCTATTATTAGTTAAATTTAATTTTTTTAATATGATTATGACTTTGTTGGCTAGCAGACCTACTCATTCTCTGTTGATACTACTTCTGTGGGTTCACTTTTATTATGTGTTAAGTGTTCGTATGTGTTGAAATGAAAAAAAATGATTATAAGGAATATGAGTTATTTTATTCTAAAGAGTGTTGTTTCTCTATTTCATGTTTTTATCGTAAGTTTTGGGGTTTCAATAATTATATCCTCGAATTAGTTTAGTTTCTATTTGCAAGCTCTTCTCTCTCTTAAAACAAATGTGACTTATTTAAAATATTTAATAGATTATTTTTTTTATTTGTTTGGGACTTGAGTTTTAAACTTATCTTATACAATGCCTGTTATCTTGAATTGATTATAATTGATTGTAATGAGAATATATTTCTATTGATAATTTAGTGATCTTGCTCTCTCCCTTGTGTATTTTTTTGATTAATTAATATTAACTCTCTAATCCTTTACATTTTTCTTTTTTCATGACATCACCCGGAGTTGAGAGTTCTCATTCGAAACTCAACCTTGCCCAACATATGTGGGCTCATAGATAATAGGATCCCCCATCTCTCAGATGAAGGGTGTACTTACGCACTTCATAGACATATCTTGCCCGTACTTTACTATGTTTTGAAAATAAATTATGTGTGTTTGCATGTGTTTATGTTATATATTTGTGAAAATGGCTAATGCACGTAATTAGATATTTATAGGGCTAAAAATAAGGGATTTTGATGTATTCGAGGCTTTTGGAATAAAGTTGAAGAAGAAGGAATGAACTAAGCAAGAACAAGGGAAAAAAATAGCACACTACCATACGTGAGGCGCTAGGCCATTGGCGCTACAAGCCGCGCGTGGCAGTAGCAACACTGGTGCATTTCCAGACGCGAGGCACTGCCTTCCCAGGCGGTGCAGCAGGTGCGAGGCGCCCCTCTCCCATGCGCGATGACATTGACGACTTGGCACTATGATGCCGCAATGGGCTGTGCGACGAGGCACTATGTTGCCGCAATGGAAGGTGCGATGCGGCAAGGGGTTCCACACATCCAAAATTGATCTCCTACTTCAACTAGGAAAAGAGTTTCCAATCCCGAATCAAATCCGCAAAGGAACAAGAAAAGCATCAAACTACTACTATAAATACCCTTTACTTTTATTTAATAAGTGTGTCTTGTGTCTTAAGTCTTAAACATAATTTGGAAGACACAATTGAGAGGTACAATTTATAATTTAGATTTGAGAGTTAGTTTTACATTGAGATACGAATTGTTGAGTTGTTCTTCCGAATTTTTACATTAATCAAGTGAAGGTTCTTCCAATCATTGTTGTAAGTATTAATTTGTACTTTTTTATGAATGCTATGAATTTACTTATAAACATGAGAGGATAAAACCTCCACAACTAAGATTGTGGGAGCCATGGTGAATTAACAAACTAAGGTTTGCACGAAGTGATTCTAAACTAATACTAAATGCTTGTATTGTATTCTCGTCATGCTTAAACGTTTTTTAACAGTGCGCAACATTAGGAAATGCCTGAATTCTTTACTCTCTTGAGCCTAGAGAGGTAGAGATTAGGAAAAGAGAATTACAACAAAGCCTTGATCTTGATGATCATTGTATTAACTTGAGATGTGGTCGCATGATAGTTAAATTTGGGACAAAATGATAACCGTTAAATTGAAATCGCTCATGAGACCTTATCCGATGATTGAGTATAGTCATCTAATAGGGTCGAACCAGTCATTCGGATGAACCCTAGTTATCAATTCTACAAGTAAAGTATTGGGATAGATCACTAGTGTAAAACCCAAAGTAGTTAAGGATCCATGGGGAACACTTACCCTAGTTAGTTGCATTAATTTTGAATCAACATTAAATTTCTCCACATTATTATTTATTACTTTTTCAAATTTCCCCCTTTAGGATTGTCACAACCCAAACGTACACCCAGATCGTAGACATGGGACAAGGAGCCCCTAGAGACCCCAAATCAACCCATGACATGAAGATACATCTAATTCAATCACATAAGAGGAAGACTTAACATAAAGAACGCAATTATAACATAACATAAGGGGAAGAACAGTACGATACTTATACAATACGACGGAATACAACTTTTAGTCTGAAAAGCCTCTAAACATGACAGGCGGATTGATGGGACAACTCCCCAACTAATCCGACATCCAAAAACTGAAAGAAATGATATAGAGTGTGAACATGTAGTCCTCGGAACATGAATACTCACCAATTATGTTGAGAGCAAGGCTGAGACTAGCTACTGGTGGGGATGAGCCTGAGAACCGGAACCTGTATCATGAAACGATACAACATAGAAAGTATGCGGTCAGTACGTGAAATGTACAGAGTATGCAAGGTAAGTAACATGGACATTTAAAACATGTATAAAAATCCATAAGTAATCATAAGAGTAGGACAACATGCTCGTATTGTAAATCATCATAACATATCATACGACTTAAGGTTTTCAATACGTTTGTAGCATAACATAGTCATAGTCGTAATAGAAGAGCTTTAATCAACATAACTTGATCAATATACATAATCATAACATGCATAAATCATGAGGAACAGTGGGAGATTCTCTTGACTGATATACTTCACATGAGCACATATGAAGCCCGACTTATAACCCTAGTTAGAAGGGTGTCCATACCTTGCCAAGTGTAGGACCATGAAAGTGTGATATCACCATGAAAAGGGTCGTTCGAGCCAGGGACTAACCTGAAAGGGTCCCGACATACCTACGGTGGCACGTAGTTCATAAGATCCAGGGCTTAACTTGAGCCCTGAACCTACTCGGTGTTCGATACTACTCCCAAAACATATATAGTGCTAATAATAATACATTCATGAGTTTATGGGCCAGTTAAATCATGATAATTGTAAACATGCTTGAACATATGTGAACTAGCCATGACATGAGGCCCGTGAGTCAACCAAAAACATAATTCATGATTAATAAGACTCATACATATTCGTAAATCATGCATATAGCTTGAATTTCATAAAATCATAATGGGTAACACAATGAATTCATAATTTAAAACATAATTCATGATGAGCTTGTAAAGAATATCGATGGGATAATAGATCATAAATCGATTCATCATGGGGCATGCATAACTGAGCTTCATTTCTTAGGAATCAAATCAATAATATTATAATCAATTTAAATCTCAAAAGATGATCAAAATCCATATGTTATGATAATATTTCAAAATCACAATACCCATAATTAAAATCATTAGATTTTATATAAATCAAATATAAAATTTCCATGTGTTTTTGATAATTTATAATTAGAGTCATAAAATAGGGGCATGGGTGTGGAAGAATCCACCCATTGAAGGCCTTACATACCGGGAAAAGGACTGATTTCAATGTTCCTTGAATACCCACAAAGGAATTGATGGAAACTTAGAGAAGAAGACCTTGAATCTCCCTAAAACCTCTCTAAAAGCTCTTGCATGGGAATGGACATGCATTAGGAAATTAACCCATCTTATCACACTCAGAAAATACAGAAAATGACGTAGTTTAGGGCCTTATATCGAGAAAAAGTCAAAAATACCCTTAATGAATCTGCCCTAGAAATTGGTCGGATGGAACCCACGGGTGGTACCAACGGGACATGGAAACCACCAACAACCCGTCCTATCTCTCATTGGATGGGTTGTTAAATTCCTTCTCTCAAAACTTAACCAACGGACGAATAAGATGACTCATCCTACAAAACCACGATCCGTTGCACCGTCTGTTGTTTGCTCATTATAAATCTGATCCCACTTACCATGAGCCTAACCACGAACCGTGGTTCCTTTCAATGAGTCGTGGTCTCAACCCGTTGAAAGCCCCCTGAAGATCCTAAATCCTTCCAACAACAGCTAACGACGGCTCATTGTTTCTCATAACGAGTCATCTTGTCTCCCATGGTTCACACTGCCACCCAGCCTGATCCTAACCACGAATAAAAAGGACGACCCGTTGTATCTCACAACGGGTCTTCACTCCACTCGTTCTCTCCACTGCCACCAACATCCACCAATCCAATCATAGCATACGACTCATGGTTTGATACCACGAGTCTTTCCATGGTCCGTCCTGTGATATTTTGCCAGCTTTCTACACTTTTCAAATTCTACTCCCGAGTCTATTCTTAGGCCTTCTCGGGGTATTAAAATATGTCCCCCTTAGAAACATTCATCCTCGAATGTCAGAAACGAGCAACAAACAGAAATATATAATTTATCATAGCCATATGCTGATCATTCCAACCGAAACTTTCACGGAATGACTGCCTCCTAATAAAACCACATAGCTGAACTGACCTCATACCTCACATACACATTTATACACATAAAATAAACTTGTACACATGAACTGAACATGAAAACTAGATAGGGTTATAGGGAAAAAAACTGGTACCTCAAGTCGGAACTGCGCTGATAGAGAACAAATGTGGGTATCTAGCCATCATATCTGCTTCGACTTCCCACGTAGCTCCCTCAACATGCTGATTTCTCCATAAAATCTTAACTGAAGCTACTTCTTTTTTTTCTCAACTTCCGAACCTGACAATATTTCAACGGGAATTTCTTCATAACTGAGTCTGTCTTTTACCCCAACGCTTTCTACCAGGACTACCAAGGATGGATCACCCAAACACTTTTTCAAAAGAGACACATGAAAGACAAGATGAACTGAAGATAACTCCGATGGAAAGTCCAACTCATACGCCACCTTACCAACTCTTCTCACAATCCTGTAGGGACCAACATAGCGGGGACTGAGTTTTCCTTTCTTTCCGAACCGCATGACTCCCTTCACGGGAGATGCCGTTAGAAATACACAGTCGTCCACATCAAACTCCAAATCTCTTCTCCTCACACCAGAATACGATTTCTGACGACTCTGAGCGGTTTTTAACCGGTCCCTTATCAACTGGACCTTTACCATGGCCTCATGAACTGAATTAGGTCCTATCATGGCTGCCTCACCAACCTCAAACCATCCGATGGGCGATCTACACCTTCGTCTGTAAAGAGCCTTGAACAGTGCCATCTGGATACTGGAGTGATAACTATTATTATAGGAAAATTCGATCAAGGGCAAATGATCATCCCAACTACCTTTGAAATCCATAACATATGCCCTCAACATTTCCTCGAGGGTATGAATGGTTCGTTCTGCCTGGCCGTCTGTTTGCGGGTGGAAGGCCGTACTGAGCTTAACTTGAGTCCCAAGTCCCTTTTGAAAAGAATGCCAGAATTGAGAGGTAAACTGAGTACCTCGGTCTGAATTAATAGACAAGGGCACTCCATAAATTCGAACCAACTCCCGAATGTACAATTTGGCATAATGGTCCACTGAATCCGTGGTTTTGACTGATAAGAAGTGTGCAGCCTTGGTTAACCTGTCGACCACCACCCAAATGGAGTCGTATTGCTGGCGAGTATGGGGTAGACCTATAATGAAATCCATGTTAATTTCTTCCCACCTCTAAGTGGGGATGCTGATATCCTGAAGTACGCCTCCCAACCTTTGATGTTCGACTTTCACTTGTTGACAGTTTGGACACTTGGCTATGAACTCTGCATTGTCCATTTTCATACCATCCCACTAATAGATCTCCCGCAAGTCCCGATACATCTACGTGGATCTCGGATGGATGGAATACCTGGTACCATGTGCCTCATGCAAAATCCGAGCTCTCAAATTATCAACGTCTGGGATGTATAGCCGACCTTGGTATCATAGAACACCATATCCCCCTTAGGAGAAAACCTCCACCTTTTGACTCTTCACCGCTTCCTTCAGCTTTCTCAAGATCGGATCCTCATCCTTCTTAGATTTGATATCAGCCACCAAGGACGATTTTGACCCATTCCGGACAACAACGCCGCCATCGGTCGAGTCGATCAATCTAACCCCCAACCTTGCAAGCCAGTGGACCTCTTTCACCAACTCCTTCTCTCCCTCGTCCACGTGGGACACACTTTCCATAGAGAGCCTACTAAGTGCATCTGCAACCACATTGGCCTTGATCGGGTGGTAAATGACACTCATATTGTAGTCCTTTAGTAATTCCAACCACCTCCTTTGCCGAAGATTGAGGTCTTTCTGTGTGAACACATATTGCAAGCTCTTGTGATCCATGAACATGTTCACGTGGACTCCATACAAGTAATGCCGCCATATCTTCAATGCAAACACTACCACGGCCAACTCAAGATCATGGGTCGGGTAATTCCTTTTGCGAACCTTTAGCTATCGCGAGGCATATGCTATCACTTTCCCACGTTGCATCAACACACACCCCAGTACAACTCTTGAGGCATCACAATATACAACAAAGCCTTCAGTACCCTCGGGTAAAGTCAACAAAGCTTTTCTCACAAGCATCCGACCATTGGAACTTCCCTTTTTCTGAGTCAACCTATTCAACGGGGATGTAATTGATGAATAGCCCTCAAAAAATCTTTGGTAGTAGCCTGCTAAGCCCAAGAAAATTCGAATTTCAGAAGGATTCACCGGTCTGGGCCAATTCTTCACCTCTTTGATTTTCTGTGAATCTACTTTTATACCCTCATTGGATACCATGTAACCCAAAATTTCCATCGAGTCTAGCCAAAATTCATACTTGCTAAACTTTGCATACAACTGATGATCCTTGAGGGTCTGCAGCACTATCCTCAAATGAGCGGCATGCTCCTCCTTGCTCTGGAGTTTATAAGAATATCATCGATGAAAACGATCATGAACATGTCCAGATATTTCTTGAACACCGTGTTCATATGGTCCATAAAAGCTGCAGGAGCATTGGTTAGTACAAAAGAAATAACTACAAACTCATAGTGGCCATACCGGTTTCTAAAGGTTGTCTTTGGAATAACACACTCCTGAACTCTAAGCTGGTGATATCCGGACCTGAGATCTATCTTCGAGAAACATCTGGCACCTGAAAGCTGGTCAAATAAATCATCAATCCTGGGTAAGGGGTACCTGTTCTTGTAGTGACCTTATTAAGCTTTCGATAATCAATGCACATACGAAGGGATCCATCCTTCTTTTGAACAAAGAGAACCGGTGCACCCCATGGAGACTTGATCAGTCTAATGAAACCCTTATCCAACAAGTCCTTCATTTGTTCATTCAACTCTTTTAGCTCGGCTGGAGCCATCCTGTAAGGAGGAATGGAGATAGGCTGCGTTTCGGGTAATAGATCAATACCGAAATCAATTTCCGTCTCTGGAGGAACACCTGGCAAATCATCGGGGAACACTTCCGGATATTCACACACCACCGGAACTGACTGAATAGTCGGGGTCTTGGACTCCACATCCTTAACCCTAACTTGGTGGTACATGCAACCCTTAGAGATCATCTTTCTAGCCTTTAGATATGAGATAAACCGCCCGGTGGGTATGACTGAGTTACCCTTCCACTTCAAAACTGACTCACCTGGAATCGAAATTCCATCGCATGGGTCCTACAATTAATCGAAGCGTAACATGAAAACAACCAACCCATACCCAAGATGATATCAAAGTCAGTCATGGCCAAGTCCACTATGTCTGCGAAGGTAACCTTATACAACACAGTGATGGGGCAACCTCTATATACCCGCCTAGCTACCACTAATTCACCGATTGGAGTGGATACGGAGAACGATTCTGACAATGAAATCAACATTCAATTTCTCCACATTTTTATTTATTACTCTTGCAAATTTACCCCTTTAGGATTGTCATGATCCAAACATACACCCGGATCGTAGACACGGGACGAGAAGCCCTGAGAGACCCCAAATCAGCCCATGGCATGATCATACATCTAATTCATTCACATGAGCAGAAGACTTAACATAAAGAACGTAATTATAACATAACATAAGGGGAAGAATAGTACAATACTTATATAATACGACGGAATACAACTTTTACTCTAAAAAACCTCTAAACATGACAGGCGGATTGATGGGACAACTCCCCAACTAATCCGACATCCAGAAGCTGAAAGATATGACATAGAGTGTGAACATGTATCCCTTAGAACATGAGGACTCACCAATTACGCTGAGAGTAAGGCTGAGACTAGCTACTAGTGGGGATGAGCCTGAGAACCGGGACCTTTATCATGATATGATACAACATAAAAAGTATGCGGTCAGTATATGGAGTGTACCGAATATGCAGGGTAAGTAAAATGGACACTTAAAACATGTATAAAAATCCATAAGTAATCATAAGAGTAGGACAACATGCTCGTATTGTAAATCATCATAACATATGATACGACTTAAGGTTTTCAATACGTTCGTGGCATAACATAGTCATAGTCGTAATAGAAGAGCTTTAATTAACATAACTTGAGTCAATATACATAATCATAACATGCATAAATCATGAGGAAAAGTGGGAGATTCTCTTAACCGACATACCTCACATGAGCACGCATGAAGCCCGACTTATAACCCTAGTTGGGAGGGTGTCCGTACCTTGCCAAGGGTAGGACCATGATAGTGTGATATCCCCATGAAAAGGGCCGTTTGGTCCAAGGAGTAACATGAAAGGGTCCTGACTACGGTGGCATGTAATTCATGAGATCTGAGGCTTAACTTGAGCCTCGAACCTACTCGGTGTTCGATACTGCTTCTAAAACATATATAGTGCTCATAATAATACATTTATGAGTTTATGGGATATTTAAATCTTGATAATAGTAAACACGCTTGAACATATGTGAAATAGCCATGACATGAGGCCCGTGAGTCGGCAAAAACATAATTCATGATTAATAAGACTCATACATACTCGTAAATCACGCATATAGCTTGAATTTCAAAATCATAGTGGGCAACATAATGAATTCATAATTTAAAACATAATTCATGATGGGCTTGTAAAGAACATCGATGGGATAATAGATCATAAATCGATTTATCACAGGACATGCATAATTGAGCTTAATTTCTTAGAAATAAAATCAATAATATTATAATCAATTTAATTATCAAAAGATGATCAAAATTCATAGGTTATGATAATATTTCAAAATCACAAAACCCATAATTAAATCATTAGATTTTATATAAATTAAATACACAAAATTTCCATGTGTTTTTGATAATTTATATTTAGAGTCATAAAATAGAGGCATGGGTGAAGAAGAATCCACCCATTGAAGACCTTACACCCTGGAAAAGGACTGATTTTAATGTTCCTTGAATACCCACAAAGGAATTGATGGAAACTTGGAGAAGAAGACCTTGACTCTCCCAAAAGCCTCTCTAAAAGCTCTTGCATGGGAATGGGAATGCATTAGGGACTTAAACCATCTTATCACACTCAGAAAATACACAAAACAACGTAGTTTAGGTCCTCATATCATTAAAAAGTCAAAAATACCCTTAATGAACCTGCCTTGGAAATTAGCTAGATGGAACCCACAGGTGGTACCAACTGGTCATGGAAACCACCAACGGCCCATCCCGTCTCTCGTTGATTGGGGTATTAAATTCCTTCTCTCAGAACTTAACCAACGGACGGACAGGATGACTCGTCCTACAAAACCACAATTCGTTGCACCGTCTGTTGTTTGCTCATTATAAAATCTGATCCCACTTATCACGAGCCTCACCACGACCCATGGTTCCTTCCAACGAGTCATGGTCTCAACCCGTTGAAAGCCTCCTGAAGATCCTAACTCCTTCCCATGAAAGCTAACGACGGCTCGTTGTTTCTCACAACGAGTCGTCTTGTCTCCCGTGGTTCACACTGCCACCTAGCCTAATCCTAACCATGACTAAAAGGGACAGCTCCACTGCCACCAACATCCCCTAATCCAATGATAGCATACAACGACTCGTGGTTTGATACCACGAGTCGTTCCATGGTCCATCCTATGATATTTTGCCAGTTTTCTACACTTTTCAAATTCCTCTCCCGGGTCTATTCTTCTGCCTTCCCGGGGTATTACAAGGATATAATTGACTCAAAAGCTTAAATACTAGAATTCTTCTATATCCTTCCATATTTCCTATGGAATCGACCCCAAACTCTAGTTGGATTCTTTATTGACAATGTTCGCTTCATACTTCAGCAGGAGGTGTGAGTTTGAGCGTTATAAAAAATTGGCGCCGTTGCCGGGAAATACGATTTAGGTTTAGATTAATTGCTTGTGTTTAGATTTTAGTCTTTATTTCCTATTTTTCATTTTTCTTTTATTTTGTGATGTGTCATAGGGCGGCGTGGTGAAACAAGCGGCCAAGATGTGACCACGGTCTCAACAGGTATCTTGATGAAGTCTGAGTAATCAAGATACCTATGTCGTGCTGCGACTTTAAATCAGGCGCTACTTGGGAGGCAACCCAAGGTAAATTTTTCATTTTTATGTGTTTGTTCAAGTGTGCAGGTGATAGGTCATGATTTTGAACAAAAATTAAGCTTAAATAGTGAAATCGAGGTGCAAAACTGCTGGACGAGCACAGATGGCATCGGGCAGGCCAAGCCGCACAAGGCCTGGCGTGAGGCACAGGCACAAGTGCCGCACAGCCTAACACGACACGTAGGCAACACCGAAGCAGTAACAGGCGCGACACGCATGAATGTTGGCGCATCCAGGCGCGTGATGAGCAGCAAATCTGGCGCTTTCAGCACCGCGACACATAGTAGTTCTAGCGCATTTAGCGCCATGACGCGGAGCAGATGTACAGGCAGAAAAATTTTAAGGGCAAACATGGAATTTCCAGCTTTGAGGAGAATTTTAAAGGCCTAGACCTAAAAATTTTAGCTCATTTTCACAAGAGCCGCACCGCACCCCTCAAAATTCCCAAGCAAACTCTCTCAAAACTTCACCTATGTATCAAAATCTTTCAAATTTTTTCACCCAAATCACAAAGTATATTATTTTTCTTGTGAAACCTCCACAAATGACACCAAAAGTAAACAAAGGAAAAGGAGTGGCTTCTTCAAGCCATGGGTCAAAAAGAGCAAGGAGACCTAATGAAGAGGAGCATGAAGATATGAGTATGGCACCACAACCATTGAGGCGATATGGTCTCCGTTGGGTCATGGAGAAAGAAGATAAAAAATGATTCAAGGAACATAAGGAATCTAAATACTTGCATGATATGTTTTATTGATAGAAATTGCTTGTCACTAGTTTTCCCACACATGGTAGATAGGATACTCACCCTTGGTCTTCATTTTATGTTTAATGCACCGGGTGACTGTAATTTGAATATGGTGAGAGGATTCCTTGCAAATTGGATGCAAAGCAAAGGTCGAACCAAGTTACAATTAGGGGTCAAATTATTGAGTTTGCACCTAAGACTTTGAATAGATTATTTGGGACACCTAATGTTGACCCACAACCCTTTATTGACATGGCGAAGAAACCTCCATATAGGAATATTAGACATACTCGGTGTGGCCCTAAGTCTATTGCATGGTGGACTCGCCACCAACAATTTGGGTATCATGTTTCACTTTCATATGCTCACTTAAGCAGAGAGGTATGAGTTTGGTTAAAAATAGTATGTGCTTGTTTAGTGCCTGAAAACACATGTAACCCATGTGACTAGAGAAAGAGTATGTCTTGTATATGTGCTAATGACTGGAATTCCAATTAACGTGGGGGTGCTCATTAAAAATGTGTTGAAAAGAGTAAGGGTAAAGAAAGATTAACACTTCAAATTTGGGGGTCTCTTGACCGGATTTTTGTGTGGGCATGACATTGAGGATGAGGAAGCGGACTATAGACCTGCTTATGATCCTAGGGGGGTTGATGTGATAAAAATAAAGGACCCGAGGGTATAAACGGTGCAGTCCTTACTGTCAATGAGCATAATGCGCGAATTGAAAACATGTTGAGCCACTTGTACGGTATGCAAATGCTCCAGCAGAGGATGAATGGTGTGATTGAGGAGAAGCTACAACAACTTAACATAGACTACCCTCTGAGTGAGCACTCGCGAGCCCTTTGTAGAGTTGGGCCTGGATACGAGGAGCCTCTTGATGTTGACGTTGCCACAGAAGATGAGATGGCGAGAGTAGACTCGGACATAGAGTCTAGTGATGATGATGAGAAGGATTTTGAGATGGGAGAATCTGCTCTTGCCCCCATATACGATGAGGAGTAGAGGCCCAGAGAGTTCTTCTTTCACTCTATTACTTTATGCTTATTTGTTTTAGCACTGGGGGAAGTGTGATTAATTAAGTGTGGGGTGGGAGAAGTGAACTTTATATTACCATGCATGCCTTAATTGCTAAATTTTCACATGGTAGGCCTAGTTTTTTTTTAAATTTATGATTTATCATGCATGCTTGTTGGTTTATAGTATATTTTTAGTTGTATTTTATTTTCGGTTCCTTCAATTTTTATTTTTGGTACTTTTCCGGTGGATAGTTCCTTAGAACTGATTAGAGAGTCTATCTCACTTCTAAAGCTTCTCTACTCGGCTTGACCACAAGTCCCACAACGAGTCGTTACCAGTGATGATGACTCGTGGTGATACTCGTTAGGTGCACTGCGTAATAACTAACTAGGGCTGGTAATGGGGGACATAATGAGTCGTTATTGGTGACCACGACTCGTGGTCACCATCCGTCAAGTACATTGCTTCTCACTTACCAATACTTACTCCTCCTTCTCATGACTGACCTAACGAGTCGTTAGCTCTCACAACGACCTGTTAGGTGAGTCGTTCTGTGACAAATGCTGTAGATTTTCCAGATTTTCTTTAGTCTTTAAGTTTTCGGGGCATTACAATATCTCCTGTTGATTTGTCCATAAAACTTTGACTAAAACTATTTCCTTGTTTCTCAGCTAATGAACCTGGCGGTCAAGGATTTGGACTGGTACTTCCTTATATGAGAGACTATCTTTTATTCCTACACAGTCCAATGGCACAACTAAGGTTGGATCTCTGATGCACTTCTTCAAAAGTGACACATGGAAAACTGGGTGTACAACTGCTAGTTCTAAAGATAATTCTAGCTCATAGGGTACATTTTTGATACGCCTCAAAATTTTATAGGGTCCCACATATCTCGGACTGAGCTTCCCCTTCTTTCCGAACCTCTTCACCCCTTCCATGGGAGAAATTTTTAGGTAAAACCATTCATCAACGGAAAACTCCAACTCTCTTCTCCGCCCATCGGCAT
>JACEIK010002957.1:0-21489 GCA_018107945.1 Datura stramonium
CCGCAATTACTTAGTTATTCCAAGTGTAAGGGCAAGCCTATGGTTCAATATGTTTGCACTTGAATATCCTTGAGAGAGTGAGTGTCTTTGCATCATTTTATAATCCATATATGTGAATCACATGAATGTGAGTGGGATTATCTCTTTTGATGAGTGGCATCACTTCGTTTGAGTAAATACTAAAATTGTGCTTTTAATTTAGAGGTATGAATGCGACAAGTTGTGCAGTGAACTTCTAGGCAAACTTTGAATGTTTGATGTCAATGACTTGAGATGCTTGTTGAACTTGATTTGATTAAATATTACCCTATTTTTAATTGAAGGAATAAAAATGATATATTTTCCAAGTGTTTGTGGTAATATCAATCGAATTAGTACAATTGTTTAAGTCCTTTTTTATTCTTAAGTCTATGTGTGATTTTTGGGGTTGTCCTATGTTTCAGTAGTTGTGTGTATAGCTCTAATGATGTGATGTAATTTATTCAATTCTAGTTGTGGGTAAATATTTTTCTTGAGGACAAGCGACGATTCAAGTTTGGGAGTTTGATGAGTTGGTAAATTACCAACTCATTTGGCTTTTTAAGCATGAACTATATCTTTGTTTTCACACAAATTAGTAAGGTTTTATGCCTTTTCTCTTTGTTTGTGAAGGTATTTAACTTAAACAAGGGTAATGGAAGAATTGAACTAAAAGCACTGTGCTGTTGGAAAAAAGGTCATGCGTACCACATATTAGCACCTGCATAAGTTTGGGGATTTGATGAGTTAGTAAATTACCAACTCATTTTACTTTTTAAGTATGAACTGTTGCTTTGTTTCCACATAAATTAGGAAGGTTTTATGTCTTCTCTCTTTGTTTGTGCAGTCACTTCACTTAGACAAGAAAAATGGAGGAATTGAAGTAAAAGCAATCTGGTGGAGGCAAAAAGGACATGCGTGGTGCATATTTCCACCTGTGTAATGTAGAGGCCAACATTGGAGGATGAGTTAAGATCAACCTGCAAAGCACAGGTTGGCACCTATGAAATGCAGGTGCCAACGCAGATGACACCAAGCAACACTGTCTCAACTTGTGAAGCACCTGTGGATCGCAGATAGGCACCTGCAAAGCACAGGTGCCACGCAAATGACCCGGATGATGACAAGGGGAAAATTGTACAATTATGGCACAAATGTACCAAAGAGGCTTCCAAGGGAAATTTTGGAAAGCTTTGCAATAGGATTTTGCATATTTTCACCCCAATTGTGCATACACACATTATGTCATACTGAATATTTTAGAGAGAATTTCTAGAGATAGAGAGTAGAGTACAGTTACTTTATCTTTTTAAAATTCCCATTGGGAAAGAACCTCCATTGTTGCAGATTTTGAGCTTAATTTTAGTACTTAATATAGTGAAGTTAAAGGAATTCCTTATGGGATAATTTCTCTTTCCTTATTCGTGAGTAGCTAAATTATTAGCGAGGGGCATGTGCATGATGGGTGTTTAAACTTTATTAGGTGTTCACGATTTTTTCTTAAATTTGGTTATCATGCATGGATCTATTACTTCCTCTAAGTTTTAATTAAAAAATTAGTGGTTGCAAATATTGATTTAGCTTTCTTATCTTGCTTTTTCTTGAGAAAGGGAAGTGAGGAACCAATAGTGAGGATTTGGAGTGTAGATGTGTGGGTTTGACTTAGATATAATCAAACCCATATCCAAACTCCATTCAAAGATTGAGCTTAGAGATAGCTTAATCCTTCCTTAAGATTTCTGGCTGATTTGTGATTACAGTTTTAGGGTTTGAGAAAACCCAAAGCAAATACTTCCTTGTGGTTAAAAAACAAGAGGGTGCATCTTTATCCATTGCTATCCATGATTTAATTGAGTATAACGTATTTTAATCAACCCTAATCTAGTTGACACCCCCATCACTTGCACATCTCTAGTTCTCTCTCATTGATTGCAATAAGTGATTTGCCCTTGCCTTAGTTTATAATTTTGAATTTGAGTATTGCTTTCCTTTTTGTCCAATATTTACATTATGTTGTTTAGACATGACGCTAGCTAGTTATAGTTGATTTACAACTTTTTGATTATCCTGCTCAGTCTCTGTGAGATTTGACCCCGACATCTGTTGGGAAATTTATTTTTGAAAACGACCGCTACTACCTTCTTTAAAAGGGAGAGCTGCATTGACCGTTATCAACATCCGTGCGAGCAGTTATGACATTAGTAGCTTGTATCCAGGGGGAGTATCCGGATGACTGGATGAGTGAGAACGGGTACCACGCGGGTAAAGTACATAGATTTCTAGAGTCCCCTGCAGGTCATGGCTGAAGGACAGAAAAATAAGGCCTTCTTGCATGTATGTATAGTGATATGAAGTGATGTGTGCTATATAGTGATGTGACAAAGTCGTGTTCCCGGTACATTACAGATGATGTGATATTGAAGAAGGGCTGAAATAGGCTAGATTGATTGGGGAATATGAGAATCTTTTTTTAAAAAAAAAACACTTGCTTATGTGGTTTCCATGTGTTTATGATTTTATTTTACCTGTCTATTCTCAGTATTGTACTTGATTTAATTATATACAATTTATGATGATTTGACGAATTGTTTATTTAGGATTCAGTTATAAACAAACCTGTACTGAGTTGATGCATTGATTGTGAGAAATTGCTAATTGAGAATCTAAGGTTATCAACTTGGTCGAGTAATGGCCTATGCAGTACCATTGTAGTGATATTTTTATCGCTATGGCGAGACCGCTGTCGTGGTCTAGTCACCACTCCAGCGACATCTGATCCAGTGAGCAAGCCAGCTTTTCATGTCGCACCCCACCTTGGGAGGCATAAATGACACCTGATGCAACACTAGACCCTGAGATGACCTAGTTGGACATATACACCTCTTATGCACACCAGCATCATATAATCAAGAAAACAATCAAGTATATCTCCACTTAAAGAAGCCCTCAGGTGACAAGCCCGCAATATAAACACTTACGCGGATATTCAGCTAATCCAACAGTTCACAAAATTAATAACATCCTATGTGGGCTGACAAGACCACCATATTGTCTAAATCAAATAAACCGGAAGATACACATATACACAAGGGCCATTAAGGCCGCCATATTTCTCGGTCAAAATAACAAAGCTAGGATAGACAACAATATACTTCTATACAATCTCACTGTCTGCATGCCTCTAAGGAGTAAATATATGGATGGGATAGAGCCCCGACCTAAACAAAAGAACTATACAACAAAATACTAGCATCGTTCTAAAGTATGGCAACTCCGGAAGAGATGAGCTGACCAATCTGTTGAGCTTGAACTGCTACTGAGGAGGTCCCTAAACCTGTATATCAAAACCTGTAGGAAAGTTTGCAGCGCCCCCAGACTCGGGCATTAGTACAATAATGCACCGAGTATGTAAGGAAATAATAATAAGTTGGAACTAAATGGATAGTAAGAAAGGAATGTAAACAGCTAAAAGAATAAGAGAATAACCTGAAAGATCTTATTAAATTATACAGGAACTAAACAGGCAATAGTCAAACAAGAACAACACCTGGCCCCCATAAGCTTGGCAGGTACAAACAAAAAGTAATAACATAGCGGAGCCCCCATAATCCCTGGCAGGTACAACTTAATCTACATTATCCCTATTCGTAACACTGTAGCCCCGTAGGCAAGCTGTAACTGTATCTTGACCACACTTGGCTCCTGTGTCTATATCTTGAGCCTTCTGGCTCCCATAACTGCACTGAAAGCACATAAGGATCTACAGAGGGACAATGATGTCTATATAAGCATAAAGGAAATCCATGAGTAAGGAAACTTAAATATGGCTCTACGGGCTTTGATATGGTTCTTCTAGATATTTTATAACTCTTATAAGCAAAGTATAGCCCTATAGGCAAGGTACGCTTGTTAATAGCCTTTTTAGGAAACATTTTAGTGGACATGTATATGTATATGGATCAATACTTAGCCCCAAATACTAATAGTTGACGAGATAGTCAATATAGGCATCAAAAAATTTTCCAATTTAACAACAAGTAAGGTGGCTTTCTAAGGAACTTACACAACTATTTGTATGTCGTATCGAAGTATAAGGTCTCTAATAAATAGATGGAACTCCTAGAAGCTCACCACCACAACTTAATAGGAAGCCATGATGCCATTTTCCCGAAGGTAACACTACAACTCTACTTCTTTCACTCTATAGGCGTCAAGATACGCCAAAGGCATGTAGGATAGCTATATAGTTATAGGCATTGAAATCATATAGCTTCTATGCCAAACTAATAATTATGCTGCCAATATCAAATTGAAATTTTAATAATCTAATCACAAAGTTGTTATGGAATCGGCAAAATAACAAACTATCAGTAGCGAACTAAGCAATGACGATTTAGATGAAAAGATTTCACGTCGCTTTTAATGCGTGACAACAGCTAATCAAGACATATACCGACAAGAGAAGCTCACATGTATTCATATATATAATTCCAACATCCAAATTAATCACAACTATTATGGATTGGAGTACTATGGCGAATAAGAACAAGTCGTATCAACTAAACGACGAAGGAAACTTGCCAAAAAAGGTTTCACCTTGACATACCTTGTAAGATATCCGAGAGCTCAAATATTCTAAACAAATCCTTCAATTATATATGCAGAACAATACTAATCAATTTATAAAACTCCACAACCACCTAAAACAGTTCACAACACAACAAACAGAAAGAATTTCCAATATAGGTAGTCGTTTCAATATATGGCATATAACCTTTGATTAACAATGGAGGGAGTGCTAGGAACCTTTACCTTATAATATAGAAGAGTAAACAAGTCATAAACAGCCTCCGGAAAAATCTTCCCCTTTGAAGGACTTGCAAACAAAGCTGAAATCAAAAAAACAAACTTGTGCTAGTTGTTCTTCGAAACGACCCCAACATCTACCTCGATTTTGGGAGAGTTTGGATGGTGGAATCACCTATAGAGAACCTTGGGACCATGGATTAGATGAGATGAAGTTTTTGGAACTATTTAAAATTAAAAAAATCACATCCAATTCGTGAAGATATATTCCTTCCAATATGGGACCCACCTCCACCTGTCTGCTTATGTAGTCTCGCAAAAATGTGAATATCTCTCTGTTCAGAAGTCGTATTGGTGAACCATTTTTTGCATTGGAAAAAAGACTCATAAAAATTCAATTTGATGGGTAGTAGGCCTCCTAACTCTTTATAGATTAGGAGTAAAGCTCTGAGATATTTTACCCAAATTTCTAAAAGTAACTTACAGTAACTTTTGCCGATTTTCGTTTTACAACTTACTCGACTTCAAATATTAATGTATGATCATTGAGTGATATGAGTAAATCATAACACATCCTTTTTTTGGTACTAAGAACTCTTGTACATAGCTCTGAAGCATGAGTTTATCTCTTAAATTATATAGGGTGTTACATTCTTCCCCCTAGGAACATTCATCCTTGAATGTAACTTAGACTCACGAATTCAAGCTTATCGGAATAGCTGAGAAAATTTGGCAAAGTCTCCTTTGTAATATTGACTATCTAAAAAATTGAAATGCAGAAAAGTCCAGCCTAGAAGTCTCATAGAGCGACACGACTAGCTAAAACAGCATAGCTCCGCAACAATAATGTGCACAAAATGCAACAATAATAATATTAAGGAATAATATAAAATCTAAATAGGTGTCTCACCTCAATTGTAATAATATGAACTTATATACCATCACCTTGGGATCTGAAACAAGTGAGGATATCTGGATCTCATGTCATCCTCAACTTCCCAAGTCACTTCTTCCGCATTCTTGTTTCTCTAGAGGACTTTAACGGAAGACACATCTTTGGTCTTCAATCTACAGACCTATCAATCTAATATGGTAACTGGAGTTTCTTCATAGGACAACTCTTCTGTAATCTGAACATCCCCAATTGGGACAACTCGAGCAAGGTCTCCTATGCACTTTCGTAGCATTGACACATGGAAAACTCGATGAACAGATTCTAGCCCTGGAGGCAACTCTAGCTGATAGGCCACTCGGCCTACCTTCCTAAAGATTCAGTATGGCCCAATGAATCCCAGGCTAAGCTTGCCCTTCCTGCTAAATCTCATAATTCCCTTCATAGGAGAAACATTTAGGAATACCCAGTCGTCAACACAGAACTCCAAATCTCTACGTCGTACATCAAAGTAAGATTTATGAAGACTTTGAGTTGTCAACAATCTCTCTCTAATGAGCTTAAATTTCTCTTCAATTTGATGTATCAAGTCAAGTCCAATCTACCCTGATTCGCGTACCTCAAACCAACCAATGGGGGATCTGCATTTCCGCCCATACAAGGCTTCATATGGTGCCATTTTAATGCTAGAATGGTAACTATATTATATGCAAACTCAATAAGAGGTAGGTGATCATCCCAAATTCCCCTGAAGTCTAGCACGCACGCCCCTAACATATCTTTGAGTGTCTAAATTATGCGCTCATCTTGGCCATCTATCTGGGGATGAAAAGCTATACTCAAATTAACTTGTATCTCTAATCCCTTCTGGAATGACTTCTAGAAATTTGCGGTAAATTGTGCCCCTCTATCAGAAATAATAGATACTGAGACACCATGTAGTCTTACTTTCTCTATGATATATAACTTAGTATAATCTTCAATTATAAATGCAATTCTAATGAGCGAGAAATGGGATGATTTTGTCAATTTGTCCACAATGACCCAAATAGAGTCAAATTTACGCCTTGTACGGGGTAAACCTGTAATAAAATCCCTATTGATGGCTTCCCATTTCAAGATAGGAACATCTATCTCCTGAGTTAATTCGTCGGGCTTCTGATTTTCAGCTTTTACCTGCTGGCAATTAGGAAATTGTGGTACAAACTCAGTTGTCACGACCCGAACATAGGCCCGAATCGAGTAGGATAAGGAGCCCCGAGAGACTCCAAGTTGACCCATGACATGAACATATATCTAACGCAATCAATAAAAGAGGAAAACTTATCATAATAAAATATAGCGGAAGTCTAAACATAACATAACATCAGAACTGGAATTTATATCACACATGACAAGCTGATTACTACACAAAGTCTGAAAGCCTCTAACATATCTGATGTTTTGATGGGATAAAACCCATAACTAACCCGACAAGTCTGAAGCTGAAGAGAGACATAACGACTACGGAAACTAAATGTCCTCGGAGGATGAGGACTCACCAATGCTAGCTGGATAGGTCTGAGTGGGAAAGTAGGGGCTAAGGATACTGCTGAGAAAGATCCCTCGGACCTGTATCTTGAGATGCTAAAGCATAAAGTATCCGGTTAGTACGTAGAATGTACTGAGTATACAACGTAAGTAAAATGGACAGTTAAAATAAATAAAAGTTCATAAGAGTAGGACAACATGATCATAATGTAAATATCATAATGCAAACATAAGGCTCAAGGTTTTCAAAACATTCGTAAATCATCCATAATCATAATGATAAGAGAAAATATTTATTAAACATGACTTGAGCCAAAGTATATAATCATAACCATACATAAATCATGAGGAATAGTGGGAGATTCTTATAATCGACATACCCCATATGATAACACATGGAGCTCGACTTGTAAACCTCTAGTCGGGTGGGTGTTCATACCTTGCCAAGGGTAGAACCATGAAAGAGGTGTGATATCAAAACAGAGGGCCCATTTAGGCAAAGGGGATAGTATCATGGAGGTCCCATCGTGGCTACGTTGGCGCGTAATTTTGAGACTCGGGGTATGGTTTTATCCCGGGTCTACTCGGTGTTAAATACTACTTCCAAAATATATATAGTGATCATAGGATAATATACATGAGATTCATATGCTAGTTTAAAATCATGATAATCATAAGCATGCTTGAAATACGTGAACTAGCCATGAAATAAACCTGTGAGTCGCCCAAAATCACAAATTCATAAACCATAAAGTTCATGCATACTTGCGAAACATGTATATACTTGATATTCATAAATTCATGATGAGCATTTGAGAATAATCATATCATAAGTCATAAATCATAATGGTCTAGTGAACCTCAAAATTAAAACGGAATCATAACTTGATCTTTCGTGAAATATGCATAATTGGGTTTAGTTTGTAGAATTTTAAATCTAAATAGCTATAAAATCTGCCCATGATTCATAAAACATGAATTTATACATGAGGGGGATTAACCCATAGATAGATCATAAGGATTTCATAAGAATTGGGATAAAACCCCATAGAAATATCAATAGAATTTCATGAATTAGAGAGGTGTTGAGCATCGGTGTGAAAAATTTCATCCATTCATAACCCTACATACCTAAGAAGAACTGATTCTACAACTCTCTTAATTGCCTAATGAAGAATTGATGAAAAACATGAAGAACTAAGTTTGATCACCTCTCCAAAACTTCAAAACTTGCATGCATGAATAGGAATAGCTTAGAATGAACTTACCCCACTTAAAAATCACTATTCGTAACTTAAAACGACATAGTTTAGGCCTTAGTATCATAGGAATTATGGAAAAGCCCTTACTAAATTTGCAAAGAAAAACAAACTTCCAGTCCCAACGAGGGACTCGATGAGTCGTTGCCACTAGTCACGAGTCGTGGCATTCATCCATCGTCTTCACTGCCAAATCGCACCCTAGGTCTCACCATAGGGCACACCATGACTCATGGTGAGCCCAAAGAGTCATGGTGACCCACTCGTTAAGTGCACTACCCAATTTCCCTTCCTTCACCTCATCCTTGACCACGACTGACTCAATGAGTCATGGGGCTGACCATGACTTGTGGTCATGTACGTGATGATCCAGAAACCAGAAATTTCATCTTAAGTCATACACCTCTCCAAGAGTCACTTAACAATTCATTTTCATCCTAACAAGTCACAGGATGACTCATTTTGTGACCTGGTGCAGAAAATCTTATTTTCTCTGTTTCAACTCTCGGGTATGATCTTAGGGTTTTTGGGGTATTAAAATATCTCCCCCTTGGGAACATTCATCCTCGAATGTTGGAAAACATACAGAAAGTAGAGAAATGCAATCATCATACTGAAATACTGATCATATAAGCCGAAAACTGATAGAATGACTGCCTCCGAACTAAATTAAAAGACCGAACTGAATTCATGAATGATACATACATACTTTGACATGAGAGAAACTGGGGCACATGGATGAACATGGAACTGAATAGAATTTTAGGGAAAACACTAATACCTCAAGCTGGAACTAAGTCGGAAAGGAATAGGTGCGGGTACCTAGCCATCATATCTACTTCGGCTTCTCACATAGGTCCTTCAACATGTTGATTCCTCCATAAAAAACTTTAACTGAAGCTACTTCTTCATTCCTTATCTTGCGAACCTGCCGATCCAGTATCTCCATCAGAACCTCTTCATAACTAAGGTTGTCCCTTACACCTACATTCTCAACCGGAACAACCAAAGATGGATCACCCAAATACTTCATTAAGAGCGATACATGAAAAACAGGATAAACGAAAACTAATTGTGAGGGTATCTCCAATTCATATGCCACCTTGCTAACCTATTTCACAATCCAGTACGGGCCAACATAACGGGGACTGAGTTTCCCTTTCTTACCAAATCTCATCACTCCCTTCACAGAAAATACCTTTAGAAACACTCAATCATCGACTTCAAACTCAAGTTCTCTCCTTCTCACATCCGCATAGGACTTCTGGCGACACTGAGTTGTTTTCATTCTGTCTCTTATAAGTTGAACCTTCTTCATGGACTCATGGACTTAATCTGGACCATTCAGCTTCACCGACTTCAAACTAACCAATAGGTGATCTACACCCGGCCCATAGAGGCCTCAACGGAGCCATCTGAATGCTGGAATGGTAACTACTGTTGTACGCGAACTCAATAAGAGGAAAATGATCATCCCAACTACACTTGAAGTCAATCACACATGCTCTCAACATGTCCTCGAGAGTCTAAATAGCCCGCTCTGCCAGACCATTGGTTTGCGGATGAAACGTTGTTCTAAGCTTGACCTGAGTGCAAAGCCCTTTTTGAAATGACATCTAAAACTTAGAGGTAAACTGAGTATCTTTTTCTGATATGATGGACAAGGGAACTCCATGAAACCGAACTAGCTCTCGAATGTATAGATTGGCATAATCCTCCATTGAATCAGTGTTATTAACTGGTAAAAAAGAGCGGCTTTGGTCAACCTATCCACGACCACCCAAATAGAGTCATATTGTCGATGAGTGTGAGGCAACCCTATGATGAAGTTCATATTAATCTCCTTCCACTTCCAAGTAGGGATACTGATGTCTTGGAGCACACTTCCCGGTCTTTGATGCTCAACCTTCACTTGCTAACATTTGGACACTTAGCCACAAATTCCGCTATGTTTTCTTCATGTTTTTCCACAATTAGACTTTCTGTAGGTCACAGTACATCTTGGTGGCACCTGGACGCATGGAGTATATGAAACCATGAGCCTCGTGCAAATCCAATCTCTCAAATCATCAACATCTAGAACACACAAGCAACCGTGGTATCGAAGAGCACCATCTCCCCCTTTGGAGAAAACCTCTACCTTTTTGTTCTGGACCACTTCCTTCAAATTTACCACAATGGGATCCTCTTCTTTTCTAGCTTTCACATCAGTCACCAAGGATGGTTCTGATCCGTTTTGAACAGTAGCAATTCCATCAGTCCAATCAACCAAACAAACTCCCAACTGTGCAAGACGATGCACATCCTTTACCGGCTCATTCTTTCCCTCATCTACATGGGACACACTTTCCATAGAAAGCCTACCAAGAGTGTCTTCTATTACATTAGCCTTACCCGGATGGTAAAGGACACTCATATCATAATCCTTGAGTAGCTCCAACCACCTCTTTTGATGAAAATTTAGGTCCTTCTGGGTAAACACATATTGTAGGCCCTTATGGTCCGTAAACACTATCATGCACCACCTTGGGAGCCATCACTGGCACCTAGTGCCACACTAGGATCTGGACTTGCCTGGTTGGTCTGGTGCACTTCTGGTGCACGCCTATAACTTAATTCAAGAAATGGACGAGCTATATCTCGGCTGTAAATCCAGCCTCTAACCGACAAGGCCACCTTTAAAAGAATACAGCTAACCAGCAAAAACACAATAACAGGGATCCTATACGGGCCGACAAGACCATCATGTTTTCTAGTTATAACTGAAGTGAAATCAAGCAACTAAACTATGCTATAGCTGACAAGGCTACTATCTGACAACTAAACAAAGCCCCACACTACCAATGCATGATATAAAACATACATAGGCCCCACACGACCAACAACAAAAACTAACTGGTGGAAATCTATAGCCTGAAAGCCTCTAAGAGTAGAATAATTGTCAAGATAGGTCCCCGACCTACCCATAAACTTCACAATAAAACAACAAACCTCTTCTAACCATCAACTCCAGAGGAAAGGAGCTGACTAAACTGCTAACTCCAGCTGATGACTAAGAATTCCCCGAACTACATCTATCCGCATCTACAAGAAAGTAATGCAGTGCCCCAAGGATGGGCATCAGTACAATATGTACCGAATATGTAAGGCAGAAAAATAATAGTTGAATGAAGGCTGATAAAACTGAAGTAATCATGAAGAAGTGTAAGAGTTTAACCTGAATGATTTCACCATCTGAAACATCTACTAACAAGTATACATACACAAACAAGAACCTAACTGAGCCCCTATAAGCCTGAAAGGTAGAAACAACACAGAATAACCTACTTGGGCCCCCATAAGCCCCGAAAAGTACAAACAATGTACACTCTACTATCTGGCTACTAAAGGTTCGTAAATATACTGTAATTCCGGAATACTCATTCTCTGAATCTGTATCAGAGTTGGATAGGCTCTTGTAGCTGTATCTGTGTATGAGTTTTCTATGTTGTGTAATTGGACCACGATTCTTCGCTCGACTATGGGTTATAATGTCATCTCTAATAACTACACCCAGGGCCTTGGCCCGACAATGGGTCATAATGTTACTGTTGTAACTAGACCCCGAGCCTTAGCTCGACTATGGATCATACTGTAGCAATTGTAACTGGTCCTCGAGCCCTAACTCAACTATGGGTTGTAATGTAATTGTTGTGACTATACCCCGAGCCTTGGATCGACTATGGATAATTATATAACTGCTGAAGTTGGACCCTGAGCCTTGACTCAACTATGGGTCATAATAGAAGCTCGGAAAACTAGATACAGCCATCACGACCTTACTCTATTTCCTCTGGACATCATACTAATCCTTCCAGCATAACCCTATAGGCAATAGCATCAAAACTCTAAATATCATATACGACAACCAAGCTAGCTAGGGTTAACTCTAACGAGGGTTACTATATCATCGCTACCGTCTCAATTCAATTCATAACACCTGACCATAATAGGTTTACTCTGAAGTACCATAGATACACTAGTTGTAACAACTTTACAACAAATGTAACTTGCTGAAGGGATAGCCTTACGTACCTTAAGTGCCGACTTACATTTAACTAGTGAGCTTCGACTTGTATCCGACGGTTCTATCCAACTGCAACCTTTATATTGAGAGAATAGGGCTAATTTCAAAACTAAGTTCGACAGATAATTATACCTTTTGATAATAATATCAACTATAATTTAGCTTCTAATAACTCAGCCGAAAACCCACAATTTCTTGATGGTTCAGAAGGGAGAAGTGATTACCTACTGCCTGTGGCCGTTTAGAACCCAATTTGGAGTAATTATAACAACTTTTACTCAGGAGTTCTGGTATGCCGAGCGAAATTTTGAGAAATAGTAATGTTTCTTATAGGCCTAGAACTCATTACCCAAAGTTAATTTACATTTGGACAACGTTTGGTAGCGTGATCGGGCAAAATACGAAGAAAGTTGCGTGTGTTTCTCTGTTCTTTCCATGGGTTTAACTTAGGAAATGACTGGAATTTAGCAAAGGGACCTATATATACTTACATGGGCAGTGGACTAGAGGCGCCCCATGCCAGTCAAGGCGCCATAGTGCCAGTAGGCCTGGCACGCTGCGCTACCCAGTGCACTGCTGGCCGGCGCATCGCGCTAGTGCCTGCCGCGCCGCGCCTTTCATAGCGTCAGTAGGCCTGGCGCACCGTGCTACCCAGTGCACTGCTGGCTGGTGCATCGCGCTGGCCCCTCGTGGTCCAGCCTCGCCCCACCATGCTTCTAAGGCTTTTTCAACACACATCAAGCTCTCCTTACCTGTCACAACGCACGCGTATGCCTACTAACCGTTACTATTTCACAGGATGTAACATCCTCCCTCCTTAGGAACAGTCCTCCTCGAATGTAATCTTCATACTTAGAGGAGTTAACTCTTTTAACAAGTATTTACAAAATTTTTGATAGAGTCTCCTCTGTAATATGGACTATCTGGAAACCTGAAACGTAGAAAAGTCCAACATAGGCGCCCTACAGGATGCTATAAATAGCTATTTCACCACAAAGAGGTATCTAGTTAAACATTACTGATAACATAAGCAGTAAAGTAATAGCTGAATAACAACATCACCTTAACTACCTAATCTAAATCAATCCTAGAACAAGTGAGGATATCTAGATCTCATATCGTCCTTAGCTTCCCAAGTCATTTCTTCTTTATTTTTGTTCCTCCACAGTACTTTAACGGTGGCTACATCTTTAGTTCTCAATCTACGAACCTGTATATCTAATATTGCAACTGGAGTTTCTTCGTAGGCCAACTCCTTAGTAACTTGAATGTCCTCAACTGGAACCACTCGGGATGGGTCCCCTATACACTTTTGCAACATAAACACGTGAAAGACTGGGTGAACAGACTCTAACTCTAAAGGCAACTCTAACTCATATTCCACTTGGCCTATCTTTTGGAGGATCTGATACGGCCCAATAAACCTTGGGTTGATCTTGCTTTTCTTTTCAAATCTCATCAAGCCCTTCATCAGCAACATTTTAAGAGATACCCAATTATCTTTATTAAATTCTAAATCTCTGCGTTGCAAATCGGAGTAGGACTTCTGACGACTCGGGTTGTCAGTAACTGCTCTCTAATTAGTTTCACTTTCTCTTCCAACTAATGAATCATATCCGGTCCGACTAACTCTACCTCTCCTACCTCAAACCATCCAATGGGGGACCTGCATTTCCGCCTATATAATGCCTCATGAGGCGCCATCTGAATTGCAAAATGGTAACTGTTATTATATGCAAATTCAATAAGGGGTAAATGTTCATCACAGCTTCCTCCAAAATCTAGCACACACGCTTATAACATATCCTTGAGTGTCTGAATGGTGTGCTCTGCCTGGCCATCTATCTGGGGGTGGAAGGTTGTACTCAAATTAACTTGTGTCCCCAAACCTTTCTGAAATGACTGCTAGAATCTAGCTATAAACTGTGCCTCTCTATTTGAAATGATGAATGTTGGGACAACGTGCAACCAGACTATCTCTTTAATATAAAGCTCGGCGTAATCTTCAGCTGAGAACGTGGTCCGGACTGGCAGAAAGTGAGCTGATTCTGTCAAACTATCAACACTCAACCAAATAGAGTTAAATTTGCGTCTCATATGGGGTAGTACTATCACAATGTCCATATTAACTGCCTCCTATTTCCACGTTGGTATATCCATCTCCTGAGTTAGACCACCAAGTTACTGATGTTCAGCTTTCACCTGTTGGCAATTGGGGCACTTCGCTACGAATTCGGCTACACCCTTCTTCATTCCGGGCCACCAATATATCTCTTTTATGTAGTGGTACATTATCATTGAACCTAGATGAATAGAGTAACGAGAGTAGTGTACCTCTGCCATAATCTCCTGGCGGAGCCCTGCTACATTTGGAACGCAAAGGCGGCCTCTGTACCTCAAAACCCATCTCCAGTTATCTAAAAAGCTGATAATTCACCTTGCAGAACATTATCTCTGAGTTGTACTAAATAACAATCCTCGTACTGCTGCTCTTTTACCTCTACAACCAAGGATGATACTGTTGTATTCAGAATTGTAACCCCATTATCTTTCGAATCCACAATTCAAACTAAACTGGCTAGCCGGTGCAATTCTCGGGCCATTTCCTGCTGTTCTGGTCTTAGATGTTCCATACTTCCCCTGGATCGGTAGCTGAGGGCATATGCTATAATATTGGCCCTCCCTGGGTGATACAAGATATTCACATCATAGTCATTCAACAATTCTAACCAACGCCGCTGCAGCAAATTCAACTCTTTCTACGTGAAAATGTACTGGAGTCTTTTATGATCAGTAAAAATGTCCACATGTACACCATACAAGTAATGCCTCCATATATTTAAGGTGGGAATTACTGCAGCTAACTCCAGGTCATGGGTGGGATAATTCTTTTCATGTTTCCTCAATTACCTCGAAGCATACGGAATTACTTTTCCATGTTGCATCAATACACACCCTAACCCAACGCCTGAAGTGTCGCAATACATAGCGTAACCCTATGAGCCTTCTGGCAAAGCTAACACTAGCACCGATATCAATCTATTTTTCAATTCCTGGAAACTCTACTCACAGTTCTCGGTCCAATGAAATTTGGCCGCTTTCTGAGTCAGTTTAGTCAAGGGTGCTGACAGGGCAAAAAATCCTTCCACAAACCTTCTGTAATACCCGGCTAATCCCAGGAAACTGTGAACCTCCGTTGGAGTTTTAGGTCTAGGCCATGTCTCAATTTTCTGTAAATTACCTGAATACCAGCCTCTGATACAATGTGGCCCAAGAAAGCTACAAAATTTTACCTGAATACACTTTGCATATAGCTGATGGTCTTTGAGGATCTGAAGTACTGCTCGCAAATGATCTCTGTGTTTCGCTTCTGAGCATGAGTACACCAGAATGTCATCGATGAATAATATCAAAAATAGATTTAAATATGGCCTCAAGATACTATTCATTAGGTCCATGAACACTGCATTTGTCAACCCCAAGGACATGACTAGGAATTCAAAATGACCATACCTGGTCCTGAAAGCCATCTTCGGATATCTCTCTCCCGAACCCGCACTTGGTGATACCCTGACCTTAGGTCAATCTTATAAAAATATGTTTCCCCTTGTATCTAATCAAACAAGTCATCTATCCTGGGAAGTGGGTATTTACTCTTAATAGTAACCTTGTTCAATTGTCGATAGTCTATGCACATGCGCAGGGAGCTATCTTTCCTTCTCGCAAACAGGACTGGCACACCCCACGGTTACGTACTCGGCCTAATAAAGCCCTTATCTAACAAATCTTTCAGCTTCTCTTTCAATTCTCTCAATTCAATAGGAGCCATTCGGTATGGAGGGATACTAAGAGAATAGGGCTAATTTCAATACTATGTTCGGCAGATAACGATAACTTTCGATAATAATATCAACTATAACTTATCTTTGAATAAATAAGCCAAAAACCCACAATTTCTTGAGTGTTCAAAAAGGAGAAGTGCTTACCTACTGCCTGTGGTTGTTTAGAACCTAATTTGGAGTAATTCTGACAACTTTTACTCGGCGGAGTTCCGTATGCCGAGCAACTTTTCTAGAAATAACTCCGTAGTAATGCTTCCCGTAGGCCTAGAACTCGTTACCCGAAATAAATTTATATTTGGATGGCGTTTGGTAGCGTAATCAGGCAAAATACGAATAAAGTTGTGTGTGTTTCTCTATTCTTGCCATGGGTTTAACTCAGGAAATGACTTGAATTTAGCAAAGGGACCTATATATACTTACATGGTCGGTGGACTGGAGTCACCCCGGCCAGCCAAGGCTCCATAGTGCCTGCAGCGTCGCGCCTCTCATAGCGCCAGCAGGCCTGGCGTGCCGCGCTGGCCAGTGCACTAGAGGTTGGCGCATCGCGCTGGTTCCTCGCGGTCCGGCCTCGCCCGACCCTGATTCCGAGTCTTTTCCCACATGCGTCAAGCTCTCCTTACTCGTCACAACCTATGTGTACACCTACTAACCATTACCATTTCACGGGGTGTAACATCCACATGTACATGGACCCCGTACAAATAGTGTCTCCAAATCATCAAGGAAAATACCGTTGCCGCCAATTCAAGATCATGGGGTGGGTAATTCCTTGCATGAACCTTCAGCTGCCTGGAAGCGTATGTCATAAATTTACCATGCTGCATCAATACACAACCAAGGCCGATCTTGAAAGCATCGCAATACACCACAAACCCACCGGTACCCTCAGGTAGGGTTAACACCGGTGTCGAGGTGAGTCGAGTCTTCAACTCATGGAAGCTCCTCTCACAAGCATCTAACCATTGGAATTTCACTTTCTTTTGGGTCAAATTTTTCAATGGCGCTGCAATAGATGAAAATCCCTCAATAAATCTCTGATAATACCCAACTAAGCCCAAGAAACTCTTGATATCGAAAGAATTCACTGGTCTAGGCTAATTCTTCAATGCTTCTATCTTCTGGAGTCCACCTTTACACCCTCACTTTACACCACATGGTCTAGAAATTCCACTAAGTTCAACCAAAACGCGCACTTGCTAAATTCAACATAAAATTGGCGATCCTTGAGAGTCTGTAGCACCACCCTTAAATGAGCGGCATGTTCCTCCATGCTCCAAGAGTATATGAAGATGACGTACATGAACATAATCACAAACATATCCAAGTATGTATTGAACGCCCTTTTCCTCAAATCCATAAAAGTTGAAGGCGAATTTGTTAGTCCAAAAGACATAACTAAAAACTCATAATGACCATACCGAGTCTTGAAGGCTTTTTTCGGTATGTCACTCTCCCGAATCCTAAGCTGATGGTATTCAGACCCAAGATCTATCTTCGAAAAGCAGTAACCACCCAGTAGCTGGTCAAACAAATCATCAATTCTGGGGAGTGGATACCTATTCTTGATGGTGACCTTTTTCAATTACCGATAATCAATACACATACGAAGAGAACCATCTTTCTTGCGAATGAAGAGAACTGGTGCAGCCCATGGGGATTTGCTCGGTATGATGAAACCCTTGTCTAACAGTTCCTTCAATTGCTCCTTCAACTCCTTTAACTCTACTGGGGCCATTCTATAAGGAGGAATATATATAGGCTGCGTATCAGGAAGATCAATACCAAAATTAATCTCCCGCTCGGGAGGGATTCCCGGTAAATCATCTGGGAAGACTTTTGGGTACTCACATACTACTAGAAAAAACTGAATAGTCGGGATCTCAGATCTAGTATCCTTAACCCTAACTAGATGGTACACGCAACCCTTGGAGATCATTGGTCTGGCCTTAAGGTAGGAAATGAAATGACCTACATGCATAGTTGAACTACCCTTCCATTCTAAGGCTGGCTGACCCGAAAATCAGAACTCTATTGCATGGGTTCTACAATTAACTGAAGCATAGCATTCGAACAATTGATCCATGCCGAGAATAACATCAAAATTGGTCATGGATAACTCTACTAGATCTGCAGAGGTGACTTTCTGAAGGATTGTGATCGGGAAATCTCTACACACCCATCTAGCTACAACTGAATCACCCACTTGAGAAGAGACTGAGAAGGGTTCTGACAAGATTTCGAGACTGACTCCAAAACTACTAGCCACATAACGCGTCACAAAAGATAAGGTAACCCCTGGATCTATCAATACATATACATCAAGATGGAATTCTCGTAACATACTGGTAACCATATCTGGTGAAGTCTCCTACTCCTGGTGGGATGCTAGGGCATAGAATTAGTTTTGGAGTTGTCTGCCACTTGCACTAGTAGAAGGACCCTGCTGGAAGGGAAGTGTCACCGGAGCTTTTGAACTAGTGGCTAGGTATGGGCTACACCATCTTCTAATCTCTGAGCCTGTGTCCATGTTCGTCATACTCGAAACAAGCGTCTAAACTAACTAATACCTCCCTAGGTGGTTCTTGCCACACTTCGCACAGGTTGGAATAGTGAAATCTCCTGAAATATTCCCCGGTGCCTCAAGCTTGACGCTCTACCCGTCTGATCACGTCTGGGTCAGGACGGGACACTAGATGATGATCGTTCTGGGGCTAAAGATCTCTAGTGGGATTGCTGATGGTGCCCACTAGCCTCGGCTGGGAGAATCTGATGCTATTAGTCCTGGCCCCCTTGTCCTCCCTCTCCCGCTCACTCATCTGTACCACCTCCATCTACTGGGAATATAGGACTATCTAAGAAAAGTCAATATCCTGGAGAAGCATTAAGGTCTGGCAATCCCTGACCAAGGAGTCTGCTATCCCGTGTACGAACTTGTTCACACGGGCCCTCTGATGCGCCACAAACTCAGGTGCATATCTGGATAGACATGTGAACTCCAAGGTATACTTTTGAACTGTCATCCTTCCCTGCTTAAGATTCACAAACTCGGCCGCTTTAAACTTCCTCATCTCTCGAGGGAATAACCGATCAAGAAGAGCGTCATGAAACTCATCCCAACTGACAAAGCCTGCTCCAACCACCCTACTATCCTTCCACTATTTGAACCAAATGTGCGCGACCCTCTTTAACTGATATGAGGCCAAATCAGCACACTCCTCTCTAGTCACCCCTTAATCTGGGTGATCTTCAAAATCTCCTTAATGAAATTATGTGGATCCTCATCCACCTTTGATCCAAGGGACTCAGGAGGGTTCATCCTAAGAAAGTATATAACCCACGTTGTCGCTGCATTCCCGTCCTGCGGGACATGCGCTACTACCTGCTGGTTGACCTAGGCATCAAGGCCTATGCTAGAATTTGAATGGCTTCCCTGAATTCCGCGTGGGCAACCGGCTCCGGTGAATGGTGCTCATGGGCTGGTGGGGCCTGTTGGTGCCCGTCTCCATTTCCATCCTCGTGGCTATTTCTATTTCCATTTCATCTGTCGTTAACTCTGCAAGGAGGAATAATTTTGCAAATGAGAATATCATGAGTTAGAAGGATAGAGAGACATTTCACCGCACGATACAGATCATGAAAGAAGGGATCATTTCCTAAAAGTCTCATAGCCTCTTCTTCATAAGTGTGGCACACTTCACACCCATGAAAAAGACTCTACCTAACATGGCTTTCAGACACCCTAGGACACTTCATAACCTATTTCTTTGATACCAAGTTTGTCACGACCCGAACGTAGGCCTAGATCAAGACATGGGACAAGGAGCCCCGGGAGACTCCAAGTCAACCCATGGCATGAACATACATCTAACCCAATAAACAAAAGCAGAAGACTTATCATAATAAATATAGCATAAGTCTAAGCATAACATAACATCAGAATTGGAATTTACATCATACATGACAAGCTGATTACTACACAAAGTCTGAAAGCCTTTAACATATCTGATGGGTTGATGGGACAACACCCCCAACTAACCCGAAAAGTCTGAAACTAAAGGGAGACATAACAACTATAGATACTGAATGTCCTCGGAGGATGAGAACTCACCAATGCTAGCTGGATAGTTCTGAGTGGCAAATCAAGCGCTAAGGATGTTGCTCAAAAAGATCCCTCAGACCTATATCATGAGATGATACAACATAAAGTATGCGGTCAGTACGTGGAATGTACTGAGTATGCATAGTAAGTAAAATGGACAATTAAAATACATAAAAGTTCATAAAAGTAGGACAACATTATCATAACGTAAATATCATAATGCAAACATAAGGCTCAAGGTTTTCAAAACATTTTTAAATCATCCATAATCATAATCATAAGAGAAAAACTTTATTAAACATGACTTGAGCAAAAATTTATAATCATAACCATAATAAAATTATGAGGAACAGTGGGAGATTCTTATAACTAACATATCCCATATGAGCACACATGGAGCCCGACCTATAAACCCCTAGTCGGGAGGGTGTTCATACCTTTCCAAGGGTAGTACCATGAGAGAGGTGTGATATCACTACAGAGGGACCATTTGGGCAAAGGGACCAGTATCATGGAGGTCCTATCATGGCTATGTTGGAGCGTAGTTCTTAGACTCGGGGTATGCTTGGACCCCATGTCTACTCGGTGCTAAATACTACTCCAACAACATATATAGTGCTCACAGGATAATATAAATGAGATTCATGGGCTAGTTTAAAATCATGCTAATCATAAGCATGCTTGAAATACGTGAACTATCCTTTAAATAAGGCCCATGAGTCGGCCAAAATCATAAATTCATAAACCATAAAGTTCATGCATACTTGTAAAACGTGTATATACTTGATATTAATAAATTCATGATGAGCATTTGAGAGTAATCGTATCATAAGTCATAAGTCATAAATCATAATGGGCTATAAATATCGAAACTAAAACAGAATCATAACTTGATCTTTGATGAAATATGCATAATTGGGGATAGTTTGTAGAAATTTAAATCTAAATAGCTATAAAATCTTCCCATGATTCATAAG